>ONZH01025812.1:0-33535 GCA_900303285.1 Rhinella marina
TTCCCTTTCTTCTCCAAACTTTTTTCTTCCCATCATTCTGGTACAGGTTGATCTTTGTCTCATCTGTCCATAGAATACTTTTCCAGAACTGAGCTGGCTTCTTGAGGTGTTTTTCAGCAAATTTAACTCTGGCCTGTCTATTTTTGGAATTGATGAATGGTTTGCATCTAGATGTGAACCCTTTGTATTTACTTTCATGGAGTCTTCTCTTTACTGTTGACTTAGAGACAGATACACCTAATTCACTGAGAGTGTTCTGGACTTCAGTTGATGTTGTGAACGGGTTCTTCTTCACCAAAGAAAGTATGCGGCGATCATCCACCACTGTTGTCATCCGTGGACGCCCAGGCCTTTTTGAGTTCCCAAGCTCACCAGTCAATTCCTTTTTTCTCAGAATGTACCCGACTGTTGATTTTGCTACTCCAAGCATGTCTGCTATCTCTCTGATGGATTTTTTTCTTTTTTTTCAGCCTCAGGATGTTCTGCTTCACCTCAATTGAGAGTTCCTTTGACCGCATGTTGTCTGGTCACAGCAACAGCTTCCAAATGCAAAACCACACACCTGGAATCAACCCCAGACCTTTTAACTACTTCATTGATTACAGGTTTACGAGGGAGACGCCTTCAGAGTTAATTTGCAGCCCTTAGAGTCCATTGTCCAATTACTTTTGGTCCCTTGAAAAAGAGGAGGCTATGCATTACAGAGCTATGATTCCTAAACCCTTTCTCCGATTTGGATGTGGAAACTCTCATATTGCAGCTGGGAGTGTGCACTTTCAGCCCATATTATATATATAATTGTATTTCTGAACATGTTTTAGTAAACAGCTAAAATAACAAAACTTGTGTCACTGTCTAAATATTTCTGGCCCTAACTGTAGTCTTTTGAAGAGTATCCTCCTCTGATTGAGGTGTTATTTGGAATGTCCACCTGTTTACACCCAGTATTGTACGTCTAGATATGTGAATTCTCTGTTCCCAGTTGTTACATAGTAACATAGTAACATAGTTTGTAAAGCCGAAAAAAGACACCTGTCCATCCAGTTCAGCCTGTTTTCCTACAAGTTGATCCAGAGGAAGGCAAAAAAAACCCCTGTGAGGTAGAAGCCAATTTTCCTCACTTTAGGGGGAAAAATTCCTTCCCGACTCCAATCAGGCAATCAAAATAACTCCCTGGATCAACAACCCCTCTCTAGTAACTATAACCTGTAATACCCTCCAGAAATACATCCAGGCCCTTCTTGAACTCTTTTTAGTGAACTTACCATCACCACCTCCTCAGGCAGAGAGTTCCATAGTCTCACTGCTCTTACCATAAAGAATCCTCTTCTATGTTTATGTACAAACCTTCTTTCCTCCAGATGCAGAGGATGTCCCCTCGTCACAGTCACAGTCCTCGGGATAAATAGATGATGGGAGAGATCTCTGTACTGACCCCTGATATATTTATACATAGTTATTAGATCTCTCCTCAGTCGTCTTTTTTCTAAAGTGAATAACCCTAATTTTGATAATCTTTCTGGGTACTGTAGTCCACCCATTCCAGTTATTACTTTAGTTGCCCTCCTCTGAACCCTCTCCAGCTCTGCTATGTCTGCCTTGTTCACAGGAGCCCAGAACTGTACACAGTACTCCATGTGTGGTCTGACTAGTGATTTGTAAAGTGGCAGGACTATGTTCTCATCATGGGCATCTATGCCCCTTTTTATGCAACCCATTATCTTATTGGCCTTGGCAGCAGCTGTCTGGCACTGGCTTCTACAGCTTAGTTTGCTGTTCACTAAAATTCCTAGGTCCTTTTCTATGTCAGAGTTACCCAGTGATAGGTTTTATTATTTATCACTGGTTAAGTTATATTGTTCATCAGTTCTCCACTATTATATTTCAGGTTTTTGCATCCATGTATCATAGAATATAGAATTGAAGTAATTACATTAACCGTCCCGGGCTGTTCTGCCGCGCCGTCTGTCTCTGGAGAAGGCCGCTGCTGATCTTGGTCGGATAATAGTTCCCAGACGTCTGTCGGCAGCACAGTATGGGTTAAAGCTAGCTTCCTAGAACAAGGCAGAAGAGACCACACCAGTAATTAATTAATTAATTAATTAATTAATTAGTCAAATGACCCATGACTCCATAATTGACCCCAGGAACCACAAACACACAGAGTTTTTTTCCTTCTGCAATGTAGAAGAGACTGCGTGTCTGTCACTGACAGACTGGTTACTATTTTCCTTATATTTATATTTATTTTTATTTTTATTGCAGGGGTCCTGGCAGTGTGTTAAGGGTCCCTACGGTCAGGCAAGTTGGGTATTCTGGGCTGACGGTGTCGCGGTCCTCCCCATTCTTGTACTGCAGGATCCGATCTGCACCAGTTATATATATTTTTTTAAAAATATACATAATGTGACCCTTATGAGGTTCAGTGTAATCCTCTGTGGTCTGGTGGAATTATCCCTTATACCCCGTTTGGCTGGTTGGGGTTATGGCACATCGTTCTATTCTCCTGGCAACCCTTCAACTTCCTGAGGGACCTGCATGGCACAGACCTCAAACTCAGCTCATAAGGTAAGATGTACCCTTCTTATATTTCAGATATCCTTCTTGCCGATGCTCCGTGGCCCCTCTTCCCCTCCGTGGTAATGATTGCCGGCCGCGTGGTTCTGGCGTCCTCAGGCGCCAAGGAGATCTTCCTGTTGTCTCCTATTGGCTGGCGGTCGCGCCATGTCGGAGGGGGCGTGGCCTCGGCCAAGAGTGCTGTTTCCCTGGTGGGCTGCCGGCTGTAGCGGTAACCTTGGCCAGGCAGCCGCGCCATTCAGGATCCATAGTGAGTATGGTCCTTTTTTCTTAGCTATTGCAAAATTGTTTGGCAGTTGTTTCACTTGGTCTGGGTATCCTTCTAGTATAATTCCTCACACTAGGTTGTGGTCTTGGCTTGATTAGGGTCTAGCACTTGCATGAGGTGGGCTTTCCTCTTTGTTTTTATGCATGCTGGCTGGGACTTGTGCACATGCTTTCCTTATACTTATATTACTACTAGTTGGAGTACTAAAATTGTTCTCCTTAGATGTCTACTCAGAGGGAAGGCAAGCGGACAAGCAAGTCCAGACATAGGATGTGCCTTAGCTGCAAGCAACCATTGCCAGATGATCCATCAGAAGATTTATGTGAATTATGTGTGCCAATACTTCTCAGCCTCATTCCTCTTCTGTGCCTGCTGACACCTTGAGAGAAATAATTAGAAGTGAATAAGGGTTGACATCTATGTGGCTAAGTTGGCGAAAAAGTCCTTTAATCCAGCTAAGGATTCTACTATGCTCAAAGATCCTATGGATAAAAAAGCGGACTCTTTAGCTAAAAAGTGTTATGCTGCGGCTGCAGCTTCTTCTAAAGTATCAATGGCTTCTATTCCTGTTGCTAGAACCTTGAGGGTCTGTTTGAGTGATATCACACGTGACCTTGAAAAAGGAACACCTAGAGATGAAATTCTAGGAAAAATGCCAGCTCTTAAGGCTGCATCTGAATTCCGTTGTGACGCTCCACTGGACTCTTTGGGTCTCACCTCCAGATGTATGTAACTTCTAATGCAGTGCGTCGAGCACTCTGGTTTAAGCAATGGTCTTGTGGCGATGTTTTCCTCTAAACATCATTTCTGTTTCCATGCCTTTCCAGCCAAAATCGTATGTTTGGCCTCTCAGCTTAAGGAGATCTTAAAGATTTATGCAATAATAAAGGAGTGGGATTTCCTTTTCACCGGAAGCCATCGTTCAAACCTTATTCACGCAATTATAGAAGGTCTCCTAAGTATAAAAGGGGAAATCGTTCCAGACAAATTCCGGGGTTTCCCGAAACAGGCGAGGAACCCAGCCTCCTCTTTCAACAAGCCTAATCAACCCCTGAAAAAAAGTTGATGTGTTATGAGCCAGATTACCGGCGTTGACTGTAGGAGGAAGGCTTTCTCAATTTTTTCCAGAATGGGAAAAAGGAGTCTCAGACGCGTTGGGTTTCTCTCCATGATAAAGCACGGATATCTGCTCGAGTTTAAAAAAAGCCTTCCTCCAGAAAAAATTCTTTATGAATTCAGCAAAAGACTCTTGCCTTTCCAGATCTCATAAAGGAATTCCTTTTAAAGGGGGCACTGGAGCCAGTTCCAGTAAACGAAAATGGGTGTGGTGTTTATTCCAGAGTGTTCCCAGTACCCAAGCCCAACGGGAAATTCAGATTGGTCATAGATCTGACATACCTAAATCGCTTTATGGTCCGGAAGAAATTCAAAATGGAGACAATAAGATTCTGTCCTGCCTCTCCTAAATCGAGGGGATTTTCCTCGCCACTTTGGATCTAAAGGACGCCTACCTGCATGTTCCGGTGGCAAAGATTCACAGGAAATTTCTCAGAACTGGCTCTGCAAAGTTGGGATCATCCCACCTTCCATTTCCAATTCACCTGTCTCCCGTTTGGCCTCAGCTCCGCTCCCAGAGTATTTTCAAAAGTTACGATGGTTTTGGCAGCACTTCTCAGTCTCAAAGGAGTTCATGTGATACCCTACCTCGACGACTGGTTGATAATCTCCAGCTCAGCTCATCAGTTGTCCATCAATGTTTAGACAACAATTCATCTTCTTCAGTCCCATGGATTCCTACTGAATTGGGAGAAGTCACATCTTCAGCCAGTCCAGTGTATCCAATCCTTGGATTTCGGATAGACTCCATCAAGATGAGTTGTTCCTATCCAAAGACAGGATCCTGAAGGTGAAGAGGGCAGTCTTCAAGTTAATTTCAAGATCATCAGTCTCCATTGGGGATGCCATGAAAGTCCTAGGCCACCTCACCTCAACATTGGATGCGGTCAGCTGGGCCAGAGCCCATTTCCAGCAATTACAATCTCTGATTCTGACAGCCTGGAACAGGTCTCATGCTTCCCTGCATCAGAAGATGACCATCTCAGCGGATACGACAGAAGACCTCAGATGGTGTTTGATGGTTTCTTCACCTGGGGGTTCCGATTCTCCAGAATCAGAAGGTGACCCTCACAACGGATGCATCCTCCTCGGGCTGGGGTGCTCATGTAGGCCCACACTGTATTCAGCAAAAAGTGGTCCCCGGAAGCCTCCAAAATGTCATCCAATTGGAGAGAATTAAGGGCAGTAGCTCTAGCCCTTCAAGGATTCAAGTCCATCTTGAAAAACAAGGATGTCCTCATACAGTCCGACAATCTGGCCACAGTGTTTTACCTAAACAAACAGGGTGGCACCAGAAGCCCAGCTCTACGCCTGCTATCTCGGAACCTGTTTAAATGGGCAGAGAAGAACTTGAGCAGTTTATCAGCAATTCACATCAAGGGCTGTCAGAATGTGGTAGCGGATTTACTGAGCAGGAGCACACTTTCACCAGGAGAGTGGTCTCTTTCACCTCAAATATTTTACCAGATAATCCAGAAGTTTGGTCGTCCACAACTCGATGTGTTTGCTACCAGTCAGAACACCAAAACTCCTCTTTTTTGTGCATTAGATCCCCGTCAGAATCCACATGCAGTGGACAGTCTTTCCATTCCATGGAAGGGAATCTTCATCTACACTTTTCCTCCTCTAGCTCTAATTCAGAAGACCTTAACGAAGATCAAGTTGGAAGAAAGTCAAGGCCATTGTGATTCTGCCATATTGGCCAAGGAGGGCGTTGTTCTCACTGCCTCTGTCCCTTTCTCAGGGCAGGTTTTGGACTCTACCTCTGGTACCCGATCTGTTGACACAGAACGGCCTTTAACATCAGCATCTGGACAGACTGAGACTCACGGCTTGAGCTCTCATTTGACATCCTGAGGCAAGAAGGATTTTCAGGCAGTCATTTCCACACTGGCTAGTGCACGCAAAGACAATACCAGAAAAACCTATGAAAGGCACTGGCAAACCTTTAGAGCATATACCTCTGACTCTTCTCTACCTACTGAGTTACAGTTTTCTACAGAATGGATTAGACAAAGGTCTAAAATTGAGCACCTTGAAACTCCAATTTGCTGCCATCAATGCCTTTCTCAATGGAAAATTCTCCAGAAATCCTATGGTTCTTCAGAGGGGTCAGAAACATTCGTCCAAATGTTAAAAGTCTCGTCCCCTCCTGGGATCTTCTGTTGGTTCTGGCCTGCCTAAAAGAGTTCCCGTTTGAACCTTTAGTCTCTGCAGATTTGAAATATCTCTCATGGAAAACTGCATTCCTCGTAGCAGTTGCCTCTGTCAGAAGACTTTCAGAGATCCAGGCTCTTTCATTTAAAGATCCCTACTTTAGAGACTTATGTCACTCGGTGGTTTTGAGAACACTTCCATCCTTTGTGCCAAAGGTCAACTCTCAGATGGCTCTGAATCAAGAAATGATTCTACCAGCTTTACCACCTGAGAATGAAGCTGAGAACCCGTTGGATGTCAGAAGAACTCTTCTTACCTACCTGGACAGAGTCAAGTCCTTGAGGAATACAGAAAATCTGTTTGTTCTCTTTGCTGGGCCTTCGACAGGTGCAAAGCCACAAAAAAGACTCTGTCTTCTTGGATTAAGAGCATCATTTCCTTCTGCTATAATAAAAGAGGGCTCTCAGCACCTAAGGATTTAAAGGCCCATTCTACCAGATCCACCTCGGCCTCCTGGGCTGAAGCTCGCAACGTTTCCCTACAGGAAATAGACCGTGCTGCAACCTGGTCTTCACCTAACACCTTCATCCGCTACTACAGATTAGACATTCCTGATGGCGCAGCCGTAGGCCAGAGAATTTTGATGCCTTAAGTATCGGTTTATTACCCCCCTTTTTGTTTATTACCACTGCTTTGGTATCCCATACTGTGCTGCCGACGGACGTCTGGGAAATACCGAATTTTGTATACTCACGTACCAGTAAATTCGAGTTCCCAGAGGTCCGGAGGCAGCACAGGGTTCCCACCCTAGTAAAAATTAATATTGCTGCATACGAACTCTGTGTGTTTGTGGTTCCTGGGGTCAATTATGGAGTCATGGGTCATTTGACTAATTAATTAATTACTGCTGTGGTCTCTTCTGCCTTGTTCTAGGAAGCTAGCTTTAACCCATACTGTGCTGCCTCCGGACTCTGGGAACTCGAATTTAATGGTAGGTGAGTATACAAAATTCGGTAGTTTGCACGTTCCTTCGGCATCCCACGTGGTCACTAGTTGAATCCCGTGCCCGTCCGGGATCCTTGCTGTTATTCACTGTTTGACTCTTGCGCCAAAGGTAAATTGGCGTTTTAAGGGAACTGCATGTTGCTTTTTAGATACTTCAAATATTGAAGTCCGTATTTGAATAAAAACAATGGTGGTATATAAGGAGTATATAAAAGATGTAAAAAAAAATGCTGAAAAATGCATAACAAATATATAGTTTGTTTCAAATCTTGGATGAAATAACAATAAGTATTGTACTAAAAATAGAAAAATAGAAATAATAGATATATTGCCAGATCTTTCTCTGTTTTGCCTTAAATTGTACCAAACGCATTTCCGAGCTTGAAAATCTGCTCCTTCTTCAGTGGTTACAGTGAGAATGATCTAGCTAGATTAAATCCACCTAGACAGCTATGGAACAAAGAATGAACAACAATCACTGCAACATATGATCACTAGTATAGTACATAATTTACACTCACCAAGAACTGCAGCAGAGTAATAATACAAAAAATAACCAATACTTACCTACAATCAGGTCCAATACTATTAAACATTTTAGACTAAATATAACATTTATAATGAATTGAATATGAAGATTAAGTTCAGCAAAGATTAACAACTAATACTATTAGATACTGTCATACACCAATACCATCGATACTAACAATGACATATCACCACAATACAGACAATGATAGGTAATATAGTCAATTCCAATATAAAATTATGAAGATGGTATAATTTTATCATAGTAATAACTATTAATAACAAAACATATCAATTGTTCCACTCCTTGTAAACATCAAGAATCCAGTCCAGATATTTTCTCAAGCCTGCAGTGTCACCAATTACACTCCCCCCTTGACAAGAGGGGTATTTAATCTAGCCAGATCATTCTCACTGTAACCACTGAAGAAGGAGCAGATTTTCAAGCTCTGAAACACATTTGATGCAATTTAAGGCAAAATAGAGAAAGATCTGGCAATATATCTATCTATTACTTCTATTTTTCTATTTTAGTACAATACTTATTGTTATTTCATCCAATTATCTATATATTTTTTATGCATTTTTCAGCATTTTTTTACATCTTTTATATACTCCCTATATACCACCATTATTTTTATTCAAATATGGACTTCAATATTTGAAGTATCTAAAAAGCAACATCCAGTTCCCCAGCTCCCCTAAAATGCCAATTCACCTCTGGCGCAAGAATCAAAGAGAATAACAGCAAGGATCCCGGAAGGAACGCGCAAAACTATCATCCGACAGAGATCAGCATCTTTTCAGTTCACTGAAAAGTCCACTGCTTCGTCTTCATCCTCTCCTATCACCTTTTCTACACAGGTGATAGGAGAGGATGAAGACAAAGCAGTGGACCCAGACACACCATGGCAGTATGCAGTAAGATGGAGGCAGGGAGTCCCTCCGAGTCACCCTGGAAAAGCTGTCTTGCATGACCAATAATGTGGCATCAGAGCAGGTGTTTAGTGTGGCGGGGCCCATAGTTACCCCAAGGAGAACTCGCCTGTCCACCCAAAATGTGGAGACTGACTTTTGTCAAGATGAATTAGGCGTGAATCAGCCAGGATTTCCACTCACCAATGCCTAGTGCATAAGATTAGCTCATCCATGCTGTCTCACCCAAACCTTGACAAAAGGGACCAGTTTCTTCTGGCTACCTGCCTCATCCACTATTCTGATACAGCCACCCGCCTGATGTCACACATCTGATCCAAGTGCTCCTTCTTACACTCACTATCATCAGTGGGTGACCCCAATATGTCAATGGGTCACTCTGTGGTCTCATGATGCTGCTGCTGCTGCCACCTCCACACCTTGTCACCTTGCCACTTCTGTGGTCTCATTATGCTGCTGCCACCTCCACATTTTGTCACCTTGCCACTCTGTGGTCTCCCGATGCTGCTGCTGCCACCTCCACACTGTCATTGTGCCACATCAACACTGTCATTGTTCCACTCTGTGGTCTCCCGATGCTGCTGCTGCCACCTCCACACTGTCATTGTGCCACATCAACACTGTCATTGTGCCACTCTGTGGTCTCCTGATAATGCTGCTGTTGCCACCTCCATATTTTGTCACCTTGCCACTGTGTGTTCTCCTGATGCTCCAGCTGCCACCTCCACACTGTCATTGTGCAACATCAACACTGTCATTGGGCCACTCTGTGGTCTCATGATGCTGCTGTTGCCACCTCAACGTTATGTTATCTTGCCACTCTGTGGTCTCCTGATGCTGTTCCCACCCTCCCCACTTCATTACTGCCTTTCAGCCTGGCTGACATCATTATTTATTTGACCCTTCTTCTGATCTGTCAGAAGACAGGGAAAAAGAGACGCACAACGGATCCTGTCTATGTAGCAGCTTTAAGGCCTGCATGACATGATCTCTATTTTGCATCAGAATTGGCTTATGAGTTGGTAGCCAAAAGCAGTAGTGGTTACAAAACACTGAAGATATGCAAATATTCCATTCACGTGTCATCTCTGTTTTGGATCCAGTCCTGTTTTTTTGGCTTTAGCAATACTGATGGATTACTGACCAAATGCTGAGCGAGTGAAGGCTGATGCTCCACAGACAGGATCCATTTTTGGGGGGTTATTGTTCTGACAGATCAGAGGAAGGGCAAAATAATCGGTGACGTCAACACAAACTTATTGCTGACACCCATACCACTCGTTCGGGGGCTCTACTTGTATGGGCATTTAATAGAAGAGGTTCTGTAGAAATCTTTGTGGAATCAGTGAATAGTAGGATCTTGGGCCACTGCACAGTTCTTTATACCTGGCCTAACATTGACCTATAAGGCTGAATTCACACTTGAGTTATTTGGTCAGTTTTGGACGCATAACTGCTCAAATACTTTAACTGTTCAGTGATTCTAAGAGCGACGCCTATCATCTGCATGTCATACTGACTCACAGTATTGTTTTACTACCACAGCAGACTCCCTATGCATGTTACTGCAAGCACAGTGTTCTACACCACTATACAGGCTCTCTGGAGCCATAGTTTAGCTCCTTAGGCTTTTGAAAAGTTGGGTGGTATGCGTGTGTAGTGTATATGTGGTGTATTTGTGTGTGTGTGTACAATGTATATGGTGTATTTATGTGTATGTGTGTTGCATATATGTGATGTATATGTAAACATGTGTCATGATGCTGCATGTCCGCCATTGAGTACGGAACCTGTTGTTAAAAATTTGAATCCCACCCCTGACTAAGCACACTGGAAAATGGCAGAATCCAAAATGGCATAGGCTACTTATAGGGCTGTAATATCACAGGGGCTGGCTGGCTACTTATGGGCTGCATGTATGGCATTGTGGGTGATCCCTTTGCTCCATGTCCTAACACGTGCAGCAGCAATTTTAGGAAAAAATGTGATTCGTTACCATGAAGCATGAGGAAATTCGGTGCAAATCAAATTTTTCCTGAAATCCAGATCGGATTCCAGTTCGTCAACTTTGATTCGCTTATCTCTAGTTTAGATCTGTAACTGAGCCTAATAGTGACGCACGCTGAAGCCCTCATCCATATACTGCCTGTCATACTGCTGCTCAGTAACTGTTTCACTACTAGATAGGACTAGCTATGCATGTTGCTGCAATGCCCAGTGATGTACACAGAGATACATTCTCCCTACAGGCCGGGATATAGCTGATGTAATGTGCTTTGTCACAAATTAATTCAAAACAAGCAATTATTTTGGAAAAATTCAGCAAAGCGTCAGAAAATCTTTGCTCATCCCTAATCTGGATTTACCACAGGTATTCATTCTGGGGAATTTCTGGAATAATGCAGGTGGGGTCCTGAGGACTGGAATTGAAGTATCAGGTACCGGTGTTGAGCGAGCAGGCTCGTCCGAACATAACTGCCGAAATACTGATACTGGCATAACAGTGATTGGCTGGCCGCAACGCATCATCGGGTGCTATATAGCACCCGGTGACAAGTTGCTCGGCAGAATCTAAGTCAGGAAGAGCTGTAGGAGAAGGGAGAGATAGTGTAGGGATAGTGTTAGACATGTTTCAGGCAGTGTTTAGAGGATTTAAAGACCCCAAAAGTCCTTTTAAGGACTGTTTTTACCTGGCTGTAAAATATATTATTAGTGCAACCTGCGCTAAATTGTGCAGAATTGTTTGGCTGCTGGTGACAGTGACACAATCTGCGCTACATCTCTTGCATTACATTTGCGCATCCTAAATATCTGTGACATTGAGCGTAATTGTTTGGCCGCAGGTGACAGTGACACAACCTGCACTAAATCTCCTGTATAACATTTGCGCGTCCTAAATATCTGTGACATTGAGTGTAATTTTTTGCCGCTGGTGACAGTGACAGAACCTGCGCTACATCTCCTGTATAACATTTGCACATCCTAAAAATCTGTGACATTGAGTGTAATTTTGTTCACCGCTGGTGACAGTGACAGAACCTTCGCTACATCTCCTATATAACATTTGTGCATCCTAAATATCTGTGACATTGAGCGTAATTTTTTCACTGCTGGTGACAGCGATAGAACCTGCGCTACATCTCCTATATAACATTTGTGCATCCTAAATATCTGTGACATTAAGTGTAATTTTTTTCACCGCTGGTGACAGTGACAGAAACTGCACTACATCTCCTGTATAACATTTGCACATCCTAAATATCTGTGACATCGAGTGTAATTGTGTTCGCCGCTGGTGACAGTGACAGAACCTGCGCTACATCTCCTGTATAACATTTGCACGTCCTAAATATCTGTGACATCGAGTGTAATTTTGTTCACCGCTGGTGACAGAACCTGTGCTACATCTTATGTATAACATCTGCGCGTCCTAAATATCTGTGACATTGAGTGTAATTTTTTTCACCGCTGGTGACAGTGACAGAAACTGCACCACATCTCCTGTATAACATTTGCGCATCCTAAATATCTGTGACATCGAGTGTAATTTTGTTCACCGCTGGTGACAGTGACAGAACCTGCGCTACATCTCCTGTATAACATTTGCACGTCCTAAATATCTGTGACATCGAGTGTAATTTTGTTCACCGCTGGTGACAGAACCTGTGCTACATCTCCTATATAACATTTGTGCATCCTAAATATCTGTGACATTGAGCGTAATTTTTTCACTGCTGGTGACAGCGATAGAACCTGCGCTACATCTCCTATATAACATTTGTGCATCCTAAATATCTGTGACATTAAGTGTAATTTTTTTCACCGCTGGTGACAGTGACAGAAACTGCACTACATCTCCTGTATAACATTTGCACATCCTAAATATCTGTGACATCGAGTGTAATTGTGTTCGCCGCTGGTGACAGTGACAGAACCTGCGCTACATCTCCTGTATAACATTTGCACGTCCTAAATATCTGTGACATCGAGTGTAATTTTGTTCACCGCTGGTGACAGAACCTGTGCTACATCTTATGTATAACATCTGCGCGTCCTAAATATCTGTGACATTGAGTGTAATTTTTTTCACCGCTGGTGACAGTGACAGAAACTGCACCACATCTCCTGTATAACATTTGCGCATCCTAAATATCTGTGACATCGAGTGTAATTTTGTTCACCGCTGGTGACAGTGACAGAACCTGCGCTACATCTCCTGTATAACATTTGCACGTCCTAAATATCTGTGACATCGAGTGTAATTTTGTTCACCGCTGGTGACAGAACCTGTGCTACATCTCCTGTATAACATTTGCACATCCTAAATATCTGTGACATTGAGTAACATTTTTTCACCGCTGGTGACAGTGGTAGAACCTACGCTACATCTCCTGTATAACATTTGCACATCCTAAATATCTGTGATATTAAGTGTAATTTTTTTTCGCCGCTGATGACAGTGACAGAACCTGCGCTACATTTCCTGTATAACATTTGCACATCCTAAATATCTGTGACATTGAGTTTAATTTTTTCACTGCTGGTGACAGTGACAGAACCTGTGCTACATCTCCTGTATAACATTTGCACATCCTAAATATCTGTGACATTGAGTAACATTTTTTCACCGCTGGTGACAGTGGTAGAACCTGCGCTACATCTCCTGTATAACATTTGCGCATCCTAAATATCTGTGACATTGAGTGTAAGTTTTTTTACCGCTGGTGACAGTGACAGAACCTGCGCTACATCTCCTGTATAACATTTGCGCGTCCTAAATATCTGTGACATTGAGTGTAATTTTTTTCACCGCTGGTGACAGTGACAGAAACTGCACTACATCTCCTGTATAACATTTTCACATCCTAAATATTCGTAACTTGGTGGCGGCTTTGCAGCTTGGTGAGCTCACACACATACCATGTCCAGACCACGTGTTCGACTTAGTGGTTCAGCTGTTTCTCAAAACCTAGCCCAATTTGCCTGGGCTAGTAGTGAAGGTGCGACAGGTGTGTGCCCATTTCCGAAAGTCACCTACAGCTGCCGCCAGTCTGGCAACACTACAGCAGCACTTGCAATTGCCAGCTCACCAACTGTTGTGCGACGTGACCAAGTGCTGGAACTCCACGTTCCACATGTTGGCCAGGCTTTGTGAGCAGCAAAGGGCAGTAGTGAAATACCAGCTGTAACATGGTCGTCGCCTTTCCAGTCAGCTTCTGCTCTTCACAAGCGACGAGTGGGCATGGATGTCTGACATCTGTGAGGTTTTACGCAACTTTGAGGAATGAACACAGATGTTGAGCGGTGATGCCGATATTATCAGCGTAACCATCCCACTTCTGTGTCTACTGAAACGCTCGCTGCTCACAATTATGGCGGATGCTTTGCATGTGGAAGAGGTGGAGATGGGGGAAGACAGTACACAGGGCAATAGCCATACCACCTTCAGTTTGTCTTCTCAGCATGAATTGGATGAGGATGATGCGGAGGAAGAGCAGGTGACGGTTGCCTCTGCTACAGAAGCTAGCATCCATAGCAGGTTTGAGGAGAATGAGAGTAATCCTCCTGGTGAGGACAACGAAGTCTTGTCTGTTGGGACTCTGGCACACATGGCTGACTTTATGTTATCCTGCCTTTTCCGTGACCCTCGCGTTATATGCATTTTGGCCAACACCGATTACTGGTTGTTCACCCTTCTCGACCCCTGCTACAAAGAGAACTTCTGATCTCCCATTCCTATGGTAGAGAGGACTAGTAAAGTGGTGCAACAACAGATGGTCCTTGTGGAAAAATTGCTCCAAAAACTTCCAGCTGATAACGCTGGCGGCAGAGGATGCAGTTCCTTGGGCAATCAAGGAGGGTAGACGAGGAAAACACACAGCAGTTCCAACAGAGGCAGGGCAACACTCTCAAAGGCCTGGGACAGTTTCATGACACCCCACCAGCACCCTCACCCTGATGCGTGTCCTAGTGTCACAAGGAGGGAAAAGTTTTGGAAGATGGTGAAGGAGTACTTAGCTGACCGTGTCAGCGTCCTCAGTGATCCCTTTGTGCCTTACAACAAGATGGAAACATGGCATGAACTGACGCTCTACCCCTTGGAGGTGCTGGCCTGCCCTGCCGCCAGTGTTTTGTCAGAGCGGGTACCTAGTAACTGATAAGCACATCCGCCTATCAACTGAAAATGCTGACAGATTGACTCTTATTAAAATGAACAAGGCCTGGATTGCCCCTGACTTTTCTACTCCACCAGAGGAAAGCGACTGAACATAAAGGCACTTTAAAGTATAACTGCCGTTTCACTACCAAAAATGAAATTCCTAACATATGCGATGCTGAAGGGCAGATATTCATGAAGCTGTATTTTTCAGTTAATTTTACCTTTCTGATGTCTGTATTCAGCCCTTAGGAACCCTATTCCTCTGTGCCTCTATTTCATCATCTTCCTAAAATGGCCTCTGTTGCTCATCCTGTGGTGATATTTATCCTGTCCTTGAGGCCATCCTGTATTTACCTCAGATGCCTTTGCACTCCTCACATGAACTAGCAGGACTAATCAGAATGCAGATAACTTCCCCACTACCCCAGAGAAGTGTGTATCCTCTCACATACAGCTAACCAGAGACAAGACCTACAAGTACATGAAATCAGTAAGAAATCAGTAAACATTTGTTTTAGCCTCTTAATAGTCACCTTATCCCTCATTATCTTCCACACTGACAGGGGCTTCTTTAGCTGGTCATATCTCTGGTTTGGTACTAGTAAGTAGTATTGTCTGAAAGCTGACATTTCAGTCTTTGAGACAATACCAAAATTACATAAATCTGTTCAGTACAGGGGGAGATATCACTCATATAATTCGGGATGCTGTAAATGAAGCTGAAAATGAAAGTATAGGCAGATTTTACTCACAATTATTCCCGACTCGATTTCTAACAGTGATTTGTCCTCTGTTGCTTGGACCAGCTCTCATTCTGGTCTTGAATTAAAGCCTGGACTGTCATCTTTCAAACAAGCTAAGTTGCATGTTTCTAGCTGGTACCATCCAGGAGATATCAGCCTGTAAAGCAGTCCTCCCCCTCCATTTTCTGCCTCAGACCAGCACCAGACTCTCAGGGCTGAGCCCCTAATGCTTTAGAGGGTCAGCTCAGCAGCAGGCCCTCACCCCTAATGTTTTAGATGCTCAGATCAGCAGCATGTCCTTGCCCCTAATGTTTTAGATGGTCAGATCAGAAGCAGGCCCTTGCCCCTAATGTTTAAGAGGCCATCATTTTTTAAGGGTGTGTATGATGCCCTCCTTTATGTGTAATAAAGGGTGTATTGCAGTGCATAGGCTTTATGAGTGTAGGAGTCCCACTACTTGAACAATTGTACCACAATGTGAATGAGGTCCTTCTTTATGTGATATACAGGTGGTATCGGAGTGCCTCTTCCTTGTAATTTTTGGCAGCCCTTGCACTTTATCTACAAGTAAATATACAAGAAATAATGTTTCCTAACAATTTTTCCTCTAAAATCGATTTTATCTTCGGTTTTATGCATATTATTGTCAGTCTGGCCTAATACTCGGACAACATTGTTCCCAGCAGTGACCTGGGAGTCCAAGATGCATCCAGATATCCTGCCTACATTGTTCCCGAACCATTTCACTGGTGTTTCCATCAATTTCCGACCTTTTCTTGTGAACCAGACACCCTCCCCTCTTCAGAGCAGGAGGTGCCTGGTTTAATGCTCTGGTTCTCCCATTGACTTCCATTGTGCTCTGGTGCTCTGTAGAGCACTTGAGCATCCCTAAATGCTCATCTCGAGCACCAAAGCATTTTGGTGCTCGATCAACACTCTCAGGTACCTGAAAACGAGCACTAATCCCTTTCCCCTCAAGGCATATTAATGCAACATTAAGGGCCTCACTAAAGACAAGAGGATGCCAACCCAAACAAAACATTATCATCTTAAAAAATCAATTTAAAAGGCATTAAGGGCCTCTCTAAAGACAAGAGGATGCCAACCCAAACAAACATTATCATCTTAAAAAATCAATTTTTGCCAACTTCAACCATTTTGAAACTTACCTCTCCATTTTTTGGAGGAATTGTCAATTCCTTGTATCCATGAGGGATATATACATGGCTATAATTGAAACATATTTTTTTCATAAATTGTTTTCTTACAGATGAGAAGGCACCATCACATCCAACAATCAATCTGCATGTGTATTCTTTGCAGTCTCCTGCTTCCTATGAAACACAAATAATGAGAACCAGTGAAAAATTATACATTAAAATGTATACTAATGTGAATCACAAAATGGTCTCTCCCGGTAGAAGCTACAGTAGGCCATATAATATGCAAAAAACAAAACCCAAACAGAGGAAAAAAAGCATTCATAGTACTACCTTGCAAGTAGCAGTGAGGATATGGGTTATCATCTATCTAACATGTAGAGAAACCTTACTTAACTCTAAACATAGAATTGCCAGCACTGGGGGTACGTCAATTGATAATTCAGATACTTCCCACCTAGGAGTGATAGATTTCTCCCAAAAAGGCAGGATTAGTGGGCAGAGACACCATATATGAGCAGGTGTGCCCCTATGACCACAATTACGACACCAGGATACCGGGTTGTCCCCAGATATATGTGCATGTCTATTTGGTGTCAATTGGATTTTCCTATTCTGATGCAGTTTGAGGATTTAACTGCCCTGTATAAGGCAAAATGTCATTCTTCTAGAGGAAATTTGCTTTCCAATTCTGCTTTGCATTTAATCATGAAAGGAAGTTTGGTAGAAGTAGTAGACAAGATCAATGGCATATACATAGTGGATAACCCTTCCAGAGGCTAGGAGGACTCATGACAAATCTATCAATGGAAGAGGGTTGCTCAGGGCGCATATTACCTGGGCTGGTGGACAGGAAATGATGGATTTGAAGATCTCTATAAAAGAGAGTATTTGGAAGAAAAAAACTAATGCGTGACATCTTGAAATGCAGCATGATGGAACCACTAAAGAGTTTCCCAATGAAATCTTTGCCATTAGTAATCCATTGGGTGAGAAATAAATTAGGAATGTTATATTCTTACGCCAGAACCAGTTCCTATCCAACCTAAGAAGCTTGGAGGAATGAACAAAACGTCACCAAGAATTAAGGGCAGCTCACATAGTATTTAGAAATGAGAAAAGTTTTCAAAAATTGGATTTCACAAGTTGACCCCAATTACAGAATAAAGTATTAACGGATTTACTTATGTATAAAAGAATGTGAACACCCCAAAATCAGTAGTATCAGCTGCAATTTCATCCCAATTACAGAATCAAGGATTAACCCCTTCAACCCCAGGCCTGTTTTCACCTTCATACCCAGGCCATTTTTTGCAAATCTGACATGTGTCACTTTATGTGGTAATAACTTTGGAACGCTTTTACTTATCCAGGCCATTCTGAGAATGTTTTCTCATAACATATTGTGCTTCACGACAGTAGTAAATTTGTGGTAAAATATTTCATTTTTATTTATAAAAAAAATACTAAATTTACCAAAAATGTGGAAAAATTTGCAAATTTCCAAATTTCAATTTCTCAATTTTCAAAATAAATAGTAATACCTCCAAAAATAGTTATTATTTTACATTCCCCATATGTCTACTTTATGCTGGCATCATTTTATAAATGTCATTTTACTTTTTTAGGACGTTAGAGGGCTTAGAAGTTTAGAAGCCATTTTTCAAATTTTCACCAAATTTTCCCAAACCATTTTTTTAAGCACCAATTCAGATATAAAGTGATTTTGAGGGGCTTACATAATGAAACCCACCCATAAATGACCCCATTTTAGAAACTACACCCCTCACATTATAAAAAACTGCTGTTACAAACTTTGTTAACCCTTCAGGTGTTCCACAAGAATTAAAAGAAAATGAAGGTGAAATTTCAAAATTTCACTTTTTTGGTAGATTATTCATGTTAATAATTTTTTTCTTGCAACACAGCAAGGGTTAACAGCAAACTAAACCTCAATATACATTCTGATTCTGCAGTTTACAGAAATACCCGATATGTGGTGGTAAACATCTCTATGGGTTTGTGGCAGTGGTCAGAAGGAAAGGAGTGCCATACGGATTTTAGAGGCAGATTTTGCTAGAATGGTTTTTAGGCACCAGGAAGGAAGGCATTGGGCTGCCATCCAAGCCATTGGGTCCCCGTCACAGCAGCCCCCCGATGGCCCCCGCTCGGCATCCTGAACATGCGGCACACCTCATGTGCCGCGGTCAGCGCTGACCGCGGCACATGAAGGGTTAATGCGCCGGCATCGGTGTTTTCTCCTGCACCCACCCGATCAGCGCTCAGTAATAGGACGGCGCTGGTCGTCAAGGGGTTAATGGAATTACTTATGTAAAATAAACAATGTGAACACCCCAAAATCAGTTGTATCGGACCGCCTGTCACGTCTCTCCTTGCACTAAGTAAACAGTAAAATGGAGAAGACTGTTCAGGATGATTGCTTTTTATAGGTCTGTGACATCACAGAGGCTGGCTATTTGCTGATTGGTTGGCTGCATGGCATTATGGGTGAGCCTTCATTCCTGGGCTTCTTACTTACTTACTAGAAAATATCTGAATTCATTATCACAAAGCGCAAGGAAATTTGACTTCATGGCAAATACAATTTTTCCTGAAATTCAGATTGAATTCCACCTCGTCAACTTCGATTCACTCAACACTAGCCACAAGGTTTGCACAATTCACCAACAAAATTCCATAAGAACATGGCTGCTGTGCATAATGCAAACCAGATGGATCCGTTTTGTGGCCCATAGACTTCTATTATGACGGAATGCATAACGGAATGCCTCTTAAAGACATTCCATTATTTTGTTATGCATTCCATCATAGAATTCCGTTATGGCCTGTGGTAACAGAATCCATATCATAATTGTAATAAAACTCGAACCTAAACCCTCAACTTGAAATGGAACTTGTAAAACACAAGTTCGCTCATCCCTAGTGGTGACCACAGATCTAGCGTTATCAGCGATCCTATGCCAGAAACAATATGGACGGTTGCACCCCATTGCCTATGGGTCTCAAGTTTTAACTCCTGTGGAAGTCAAGCATACTGCATATGAGAGACTATTGATCAATTGGCGACCTTCTGAGCCCTGCTGCATTTTACTTACAGTATATTACGGGACTAGACACCATCACTTCACAGTCCGTATATACCTTTGAATTTGTCGATTATCATGATGGCTGTTGATGCAGAGAGACTTGGACATTATACCAAAACAGACGACGTTGCTACTGGTTTCTTGTTGTAACCAGGAGATCCATACGAATGCCCTTTACCTTCTAACCTTTCCTTCCAATCCTCTCTGATACATCGGTGCCAGGGATAGCTATATATAATGTGACAGTTCTTCTTATGGCTTATACTGGGTTTGTGGCTGTGCTTCCAGATCAGGTCTCAATATGCAGAGTAGGGGAAAATAAACTGTCAGATGAAATGCAGAATATAAAAGTGAATTCCCCTTTAAAAGTTTCCTGTCTGACCCAGGAAGAAGTACTGGGGCGTCTTAAAAAGATTAAAATAGACAAATCGCCAGGACCGGATGGCATACACCCACGTATCCTAAGAGAATTAAGTAATGTCATTGCCAGACCCTTATACTTGATATTTAAGGACTCTATACTGACAGGGAGTGTTCCACAGGATTGGCGCATAGCAAATGTGGTGCCAATATTCAAAAAGGGTCCAAAAACAGAGCCCGGGAACTATAGGCCGGTAAGTTTAACATCTGTAGTGGGTAAACTGTTTGAGGGTTTTCTAAGAGATGCTATCTTGGAGTACCTCAATGAAAATAAGCAAATAACTCCATATCAGCATGGCTTCATGAGGGATCGGTCATGTCAAACCAATTTAATCAGTTTCTATGAGGAGGTAAGTTCTAGACTTGACCGCGGGGAATCAATGGATGTCGTATATCTGGACTTCTCCAAAGCATTTGACACGGGTACCACATAAAAGGTTAGTATATAAAATGAGAATGCTTGGCCTTGGAGAAAATGTCTGTATGTGGGTAAGTAAATGGCTCAGTGATAGAAAACAGAGGGTGGTTATTAATGGTACATACTCAGATTGGGTCACTGTAACTAGTGGGGTACCACAGGGGTCAGTATTGGGCCCTATTCTCTTCAATATATTTATTAATGACCTTGTAGAAGGCTTGCACAGTAAAATATCATTTTTTGCAGATGACACTAAACTGTGTAAAGTAATTAACACAGAAGAGGATAGTACACTGCTACAGATGGATCTGGATAGACTGGAGGCTTGGGCAGAGAAGTGGCAGATGAGGTTTAACACTGACAAATGTAAGGTTATGCATATGGGAAGGAATAATGCAAGTCACCAGTACATACTAAATGGTAAAACATTGGGTAACTCTGACATGGAAAAGGACCTAGGAATTTTAGTGAACAGCAAACTAAGCTGCAGAAACCAGTGTCAGACAGCTGCTGCCAAGGCCAATAAGATAATGGGTTGCATCAAAAGGGGCATAGATGCCCGTGATGAGAACATAGTCCTGCCACTTTACAAATCACTAGTCAGACCACACATGGAGTACTGTGTACAGTTCTGGGCTCCTGTGAACAAGGCAGACAGAGCAGAGCTGGAGAGGGTTCAGAGGAGGGCAACTAAAGTCATAGCTGGAATGGGTGGACTACAGTACCCAGAAAGATTTATCAAAATTAGGGTTATTCACTTTAGAAAAAAGACGACTGAGGGGAGATCTAATAACTATGTATAAATATATCAGGGGTCAGTACAGAGATCTCTCCCATGATCTCTTTATCCCAAGGACAGTAACCATGACGAGGGGACATCCTCTGCGCCTGGAGGAAAGAAGGTTTGTTCACAAAAATAGAAGAGGATTCTTTACGGTAAGAGCAGTGAGACTATGGAACTCTCTGCCCGAGGAGGTGGTGATGGTAAGTTCAGTAAAAGAGTTCAAGAGGGGCCTGGATGTATTTCTGGAGGGTAATAATATTACAGGTTATAGTTACTAGATATGGGTTGTTGTTGATCCAGGGAGTAATTCTGATTGCCTGATTGGAGTCGGGAAGGAATTTTTTACCCTAAAGTGAGGAAAATTGGCTTCTACCGCACAGGGTTTTTTTGCCTTCCTCTGGATCAACTTGTAGGAAAACAGGTCGAACTGGATGGACAGATGTCTTTTTTCGGCCTTATAAACTATGTTACTATGTTACTATGTTACTAGGGTTGTCGCGGGTATCTATATTTCGATACTGAATCAATACTTTTATACTGTAATTTGCCCTTTTGCGATACCTTTGGCAGATAAAATAAAAAAGTCTCTTACCTCTCCTGCGCCGCAGCTCAGCTCCGGCGCTCCTCTGTCTTCTCTGCGTGCACTCTGACCTGACGCTGCACGCAGTCAGGTGACAGTGCCGCGCCGGGAGTAGAAGACACAGGAGCGTTGGACCCAGAGCAGAGAGGAAAGAGAGTTTTTTTATTTTGTTCTAATGGAGGCAGAGTCGGCTGATCTGAGGTCTGATGGGGCACAGTAGGCTGATCTGAGGTCTGATGGGGGCACAGTGGGCTGATGTGAGGTCTGATGGGGGCACATTGGGCTGATGTGAGGTCTGATGGGGGCACAGTGGGCTGATGTGAGGTCTGATGGGGGCACAGTGGGCTGATGTGAGGTCTGATGGGGCACAGTGGGCTGCTCTGAGGTCTGATGGGGGCACAGTGGGCTGCTCTGAGGTCTGATGGGGGCACAGTGGGCTGCTCTGAGGTCTGATGGGGGCACAGTGGGCTGCTCTGACATTTGATGGGGGCACAGTGGGCTGCTCTGAGGTCTGATGGGGGCACAGTTGGTTGATCTGAGGTCTGATGGGGCACACAGATTTTTGGGTGTTTTATTTTTTCGGCGTGGTATTGAGTATCGCAATACTTTTTCTTGGTATCGAAATCGAATCAAAATTTTGGTATCGTGACAACCCTAATGCAGAGTTGGCTGTGATTGCGAGTATTTTGACGGAGTGTCTGGAAATGGGTATAAATATTCATAGTGATAGTACTTATGTGTTAAACACATTGACCAAATTACCTCTCGATGTTTCCAATGGATTCAGATATACAGACCGCAAACTTTTAGTGTGTACACGTTTTTTCAGTTATATTTGGAACTTTCTGCAAATGAGGAAAGCCTTATTTGCAATAATTAAGGTCAAAGGTCATTCTAAAGGTTTATTTCATGCAAAAAGGAAAATTTTAGCCTACCAGAGTGCCAAGAAGGACTTTACACAAAGGCAATAGATGAAAAGAAGGAATAGCCAACAGATCCAGATATATGGCCTATGGAATGCAAAATTTGGCAGTCAAAATGGACTATTTTTTTTCTTAACACCTATGGACTGTATAAACAGTGATTTTATAACAATGTGCAAATGACAGAGGTGAAGTTGTCATAACATGTAAGTTGTGGGAAAATATGGCTGCTTCATTTTCCTGGCGCATATTGAGAGGGAATGCACTTAGAGATGAAAACAAGCCTTTGAAGCAGGCAATATTTGCTAAAGGGAAGGGAGAGTAAGATTTGGCACATAGGAAGAGGTCCTGGTAATCTTCCTGGGAAGAACATGGCCTATGAGCACTCGTGTCAAAAAGGAATCTAATTCGAGGTACAGATGCATCCACTCTTACCTGATCTCCAAACTGGAAGTGGTGTCAATTTTGTCCTGACACCAAAACAAAATAACACAAGACTCTAACTAAACTTGAAAAAACTGTAATACACATCACAACCACTGGGGGGTGAGTGCTCCACATTTAGCTTATTGCACAAGCTGCAAAGAAGCTGTCCTCAGATATGAAATATTTATTGGAAGAGCCAGCTAAATTTGGTGAGATCTAATGAGAATATTAAGTGTGCGAAAGTCAAACAAATGAGATTAAAGAAACACTAAATCCAGAATCCAAACATCATGTGTGATACTGTCTGCTGAGCTGTGTATCCATTTCTATCTTGTGTGATATTATCTGCTGAGCCGTGTATCTAATCCTATCATGTGTCATACTGTCTGCTAAGCCATGTATCTAATCCTGTCCTATGTGATACTGTCTGCTGAGTTGTTTATCTAATACTATCCTAAGTGATACTGTCTGCTGAGTTGTGTATCTAATCCATTCCAGTGTGATACTGTTTGCTGAACCATGTATCTAATCCTATCCTGTGTGACACTGTCTGCTGAGTTGTGTATCTAATCCTATCCTATGTGATACTATCTGATGAGCTGTGTATCTAATCATATGCTGTGTGATAATATCTGCTGAGCTGTAATCCTATTCTGTGTGATACTATCTGCTGAGCCATGTATCTAATCCTATCATGTGTGATACTGTCTGCTGAGCCGTATATCTAATCCTATCCTGTGTGATAATGTCCGCTGAGCCATGTATCTAATCCTATCATTTGTGATACTGTCTGCTGACCTGAATATCAAATCTTATCCTGTGTGATACTGTCTGCTAAGCCAGGTTTCTAATCACATCCTGTGTGATATTGCCTGCTGAGCCATGTATCTAATCCTATAATGTGTGATACTGTCTGTTGAGCCATGTATTCAATTCTATCTTGTATGATACCATTTGCTGAGTTGTGTATCTTATCCTGTCTTGTATGATACCATCTGCTGAGCTGTGTATCTAATCCTATAATGTGTGATACTATCTGCAAAGCCGTGTTTCTAATCCTATCATGTGTGATACTGTCTGCTGAGCCATGTATCTAATCCTATTCTGTATTACACTATCTGCTGAGCCATGTATCTAAATATATTGTGTGTGGTACTGTCTGCTGAGTTGTGTATCTAATCCTATCTTGTGTGATACTGTCTGCTGGGTTGTGTATCTAATCCTATAATGTGTGATGCTGTCTGCTGGGTTGTGTATCTAATCCTATAATGTAGGATACTATCTTATGAGCCATGTATCTAATCGTATCATTTGTGATACTGTCTGCTGAGTTGTGTATCTAATCCTATACTGTGTGATACTGTCTCCTGAGCCATGTATCTAATTCTATCATTTGTGATACTGTCTGCTGAACTGTGTATCTAATTATATCCTGTATGATACTGTCTGCTGAGCCATGTATTTAATCCTATCCTGTGTGATAATAACTGCTGAGCTGTGTATCTAATCTAATCATGTGTGATACTGTCTGCTGAGTTGTGTATATAATCCTATCTTGTGTCATACTGTCTGCTGAGCTGGATATCTAATCCTATCCAGTGTGACACTGTCTGCTGAACCGGAAGAGGTCCTGGGAGTCTTCCTGGGAAGGATGTGGCCTATGAGCACTTGTGTCAAAAAGAATCTAATTCGAGGTACAGATGCGTCCACTCTTACTTGATCTCCAAACTGGACGTGGTGTCAATTTTGTCCTGACACCAAAACAAAATAATAACACGAGACTGTAACTAAACTTTAAATAACTAATACACATCACAACCACTGGGTAGTGAGTGCTCCACATTTAGCTTATTGCACAAGCTGCAAAGAAGCTGTCCTCAAATATGAGATATTTATTGGCAGAGCCAGCTAAATTTGGTGAGATCTAATGAGAATATTAAGTCAAACACATGAGATTAAAGGAACACTAAATCCAGAATCCAAACATCATGTGTGATACTGTCTGTCATGTTGTGTATCTAATCCTATCTTGTGTGATAAAGTCTGCTGAGCTATGTATCTAATTCTATCCTGTGTGATACTGTCTGCTGAGTTGTTTTTCTAATCCTAACCTGTGTGATACTGTCTGCTGAGCCGTGTATCTAATCCTATCTAATCCTATCCTGTGTAATACTATCTGCTAAGCTGTGTATCTAATCCTATCGAGTATGATACTGTCTGCTGTGTTGTGTATCTAATCTTATCCTGTGTGATATTGTCTGCTAAGCTATGTATCTATTTCTATCCTGCGTGATACTGTCTGCTGAGCTGTGTATCTAATCCTATCATGTGTGATAATATCTGCTGAGCTGTGTATCTAATCCGATCATGTGTGATACTGTCTGCTGAGCTGTGTATCTAATTCTGCCATGTGTGATACTGTCCTTTGAGCTTTGTATCTATTCCTGTCATGTGTGATACTGCATGATGAGCTGTGTATCTAATTCTGCTATGTGTGATACTGTCTCCTTAGCTGCTAAACTGTGTATCTAATAGTTTCAAGTGTGATAATGTTTGCTGAGCTGTTGCATCTAATCCTGTTACATAGTGGAAGGAGCAAGGTCCAAGCAGCACAGAGGATTTCAGAAGAGGAGTGTACTGATCTTGTGGAGGTCACAGGATGAGATTTACATAGTGGCAGGACCAGGGTCCTCCCAACAGTCCCGAGTATTTCAGGAGAGGAGTGTGCTGATCTTGTGGAGGTCAGTGGATGAGAGTTATATAGTAGGATGAGCAGGGTCCCAGCAGCAGAGAGGATTTCAGGAGAGGAGTGTGCTGATCGTGTGGAGGTCAGTGGATGAGAGTTATTGTACATAGTGGAGGAACAGTGTCCCCAGCAGCACAGAGGATTTAAGGAGAGGAATGTGCTGATTTTGTGGAGATCACAGGATGAGAGTTACATAGTGGGATGCACAGGATCCCAGCAGCACAGAGGATTTCAGAAGATGTTTTTTTTTTTTTTGTCACTATCATTGTTAAGATTCCCTCTAGCGAGGAAGGTTTTATGTTAAGGAACAGATATGAGCAGAAGGTCAGATGGAGGGAGAGATAAGAAGTTCATTGCAGGGGTCAGGGGTTTTAGGGTGTTTTAGGCAGGAAAATAGTGGTGATAGTTGGGGGAAGCAGAAACATTGTTTGCAGTGAATATTTTATTAGTTAAAATTATAGTATAATTTGATCTTGTACACTTAGGAAATTTGCTTTTTGGATGAAGACCAATGTCTCAGAAGAACTAAAGCCTTACACTTAGGGCTCATGCACACGACCATTTGTATTTTGCAGTCTGCAAAAACAGATCCGCAAAAAATACGGATGACGTCTATATGCATTCCATATTTTGGAGAATGGAGCAGCTGGCCCCTAACAGAACAGTCCTATCCTTGGCCGCCATGTGGACAATAATAGAACATGTTCTATTTTTTTGCGCAACAGATATATGGAAATATGGAAACGGAATGCACATGGAGTAACTTCCTTTTTTTTTTTGCAGACCCATAAAATGAATGGTTCCCCATACGGTCCGCAAAAATTGCCACAAAATGCAAAATTGTCTTCAAATTTATCAAATTATTTTTAATTTTTGATATTTTTTTATATTATGGGTTTTTAACCAAATTTTAAGCCCAAATTATTATTAAGTCACATAACTGCATTTAAGATATAAAATGCAAAAAAAAAAACTTAAAGGGGTTGTCCTAGTTATGTAAAAAAAAAAAAAAAAAAAAAAAAATATATATATATATATATATATATATATATATATATATAACTGTAAATCTGAAGGCTAGCAATATATACATAAGGTAAGCAAGTTTTAGGCAAAAAAAAAATAAAAAATCTATTTCCTCATTTCCCTAGTTCTCTTCTGGCCCTTTGTTGTTATTTGCAGGTAAACAATCTCTGCCCCCCCCTCCCCCCCCCCTTATATACAAGTGCTGCTCTGAGTGACATGTCTGACTACTGGGATACTCAGCAGAATGTTGTATTGTAAAACTACAAGTCCCAGCTATACAATGACACTGCTGATAGTGTATTAATTCTCAAGTCTGTGGTGAATCTACAATACAGTGTTGAAGCAACAGCAGAATATTACAGACTTTGTGAAAAAAAGTATTCTTTGCATACTTTGGACTAAAAATTGGAGATCAAGATAAAGTTTGGGCGCCTCATAAAGTGTACAGTGTGTTGAGGACCTCCGAAACTACTTCAAAGGTAAGAAAAAAAATTTCCGTTATGGGATTCCTATGGTATGGTGACAGCAAAAGAACCATAGTGACGACTGTTACTTTTGTTCATGCAATGTGAAAGGGTTTAATTCCAAATGGAAGCATTCCATTTCATACCCCAATCTTCACTAGTTCAATTCATCCCATCCCCCATGGCAAAGATACACCAGTACCCAAGCCCCCTGCTACCTTGGAAGAGCTACCTAGCTCCGATGAAGGTGAAGTCGAAGTCATACCTGATCTAGATGACGAATCAAGTTCTGACTTTGAAGATGATACAAGACCAAAATTTTTTCTCAGGAGGAGATGAATGACTCAGATCAAGGCTGAAAAGCAGGAATTTATTGTTGACAGGAGTGTCATCTTCATGGTTCAGAGATCGTGAAAAGGAGTTTGTTCCTTCCTTCGTCCAGAAAGACAAGTTGGTTTATTGCATCGATGTCGAAGGTCTGACGGCTCAATTTAAAATCCTATATGATTCAGAGCAATGGTGTATTTTTTTAGATTCTTCAAAAAGAATGCTCAAAGCAGTTTTACTCCATAAAGGTGGTTTTTATGCTTCCATACCTGTAGGTCATTCTGTACACTTGAAAGAAACCTACGAGAGCTTCGGTATTGGTTCTTTGTAAACTTAAAAGGGGTTGTCCGGGTTCAGAGCTGAAGCAGTACATACCCTTAATTTCACCCACACAGCCTGCCTAATGTTAGCATCTCATGCCCCGATGCCCTCTCTTGCCCTGCGCTCAATCGACTCTTTTGTTTACAAATACACTGGCTAGGGTAGCGCTAAAGCCTGCCCATCAGTGCAGTGACGTCACCGGTCTCACTGCTGGGCGGAAGCCTTCATCTGGCAGAGCCCTGCTCGTCACAGAAACTGGGGCAAAATGCATTTGCCCTGTGACCTCCGCAAGATCAGCACACTCCTCTCCTGAATACTCTGTGCTACTGGGAGGACCCATTGTGCAGCCGTTCCATGCATTGGGGACCACAATATCCGTGCAGCAGGTGGGACAGATCGAGACCAGAGATGAGCGAGCACTAAAATGCTCGGGTGCTCGTTATTCCAGTCAAATTTTTCCTGATGCTCGGGTGCTCGTTTCGAATAACGAACCCCATTGAAGTCAATGGGAGACTAGCATTTTTTGCAGGGGACCAGAGCTCTGCATAGGGAAGGTTGCGTGAAAACCTGGAAACCTCAGAAAATGATAGAAACACCATGGAAATGGACAGGAAACAGCAGGAGCAGCATGCATGGATGCCTCTAAGGCTGGCCTAATCGTACCATTATGCCAAATTCTGGACAACAGCCTGGTGGTGACCCTCAAGACAATTGTGCTGACCCAGACCAAGATGGTCAAGTGCCCATCACAAGTTAGTAAAGCACCCAACTAGGTACAACGAAGGTCCATCACCGCCTGCGGGTGACACCACTGCCCATGCTGGCACTGCTATCCTATCCCCCGCCCCACGACGCAAGCATAAGCCTGACACAGCATGATGACAGCGTGTGACACCAACAAGTGACCAAGTTAGATTGAGGTAGCCAGGTGAACCACCCAAAAATTTACCCTGACACAGCATGGCGGTGAACCCAGAGTGACCAAGTGAGACTGAGGTAGCAGGTGAAGCACTTAAAATTTTACCCTGACACGGAATGGCGGTGAACGTCAGACGCCGCCTGCATGAGATTAGGGATAGAGCTGCTATCTGTCAGGGAGAGTGTTAGCGCCTCAATTTAGATTTTGGTTAGGCAGGAATCACCCACAAAGAACCCAACAGCCCTTCTAAAGGCTACAAGCACCTTTTTTTGGGGCTCCTCCTGGCTGCTGTATGAGATTAGGGATAGCACTGCTGTCTGTCAGGGAGAGTGTTAGGGCCTCAATTTAGATGTTGGTTAGGCAGGAATCACCCACAAAGAACCCAACAGCCCCTTCTAAGGGCTACAAGCACCTTTTTTTGGTCTCCTCCTGGCTGCTGCATGAGATTAGGGATAGAGCTGCTGTCTGTTAGGGAGTGTTAGGGCCTCAATTTAGATGTTGGTTAGGCAGGAATCACCCACAAAGAACCCAACAGCCCTTCTAAGGGCTACAAGCACCTTTTTTTGGTCTCCTCCTGGCTGCTGCATGCGATTAGGGATAGAGCTGCTGTCTGTCAGGGAGAGTGTTAGGGCCTCAATTTAGATGTTGGTTAGGCAGGAATCACCCACAAAGAACCCAACGGTCCTTCTAAGGGCTACAACAACCTTTTTTTTTGGCCTCCTCCTGGTTGCTGGCTGGGAATTGTAGTCCAGCTACCGCCATCTTGGCGGCACACTGTTAGGGCCTCAATTTAGATTTTGGTTAGGCAGGAATCACCCACAAAGAATCCAACGGTCCTTCTAAGGGCTACAATGACTTTTTTTTTGGCCTCCTCTCGGCTGCTGGCTGGGACTTGTAGTGCAGCTACCGCCATCTTGGCTGCACGCTGTGCACAGCGACTGGTGGTAGAAGGGACAGCACGTGGTCCATACAGACCAAAAAGAAATTGCCCAAAGTCCTCTCAGTACTCATTTTTGCTGCTGCTGTACCATGGCTTGCTGGGATCTGTAGTGCAGTCTAGGGAATACGTTTTTTCTATCATTTCTATACACTACAGTACAGTGAACAATTATGTAGTGTACTGTACAGTAGCGTCAGTCTAGGGAATACGTTTTTTCTCAGTTATATGTAGTCCAGTCCAGTGAACAATTATTTAGTGTGCTGTACAGTAGCGTCAGTCTAGGGAATACATTTTTTCTCTCAGTTATATATCCTACAGTCCACAGAACAATTATTTAGTGTGCTATACAGTAGCGTCAGTCTAGGGAATACATTTTTTCTCAGTTATATGTACTACAGTCCAGTGAAAAATGGAGTGGTTTGCGGTACAATAGCTGCCATTTAAAGACTACGTTTTTTCTCAGTTATATGTACTACAGTCCAGTGAAAAATGGAGTGCTTTGCGGTAAATTAGCCACAGTGTAAAAATTCCTTTTTTTCTCTCAGCACTGTAGTATATATACAGTTAGGGCCAGAAATATTTGGACAGTGACACAAGTTTTGTTATTTTAGTTGTTTACTAAAACATGTTCAGAAATACAATTATATATATAATATGGGCTGAAAGTGCACACTCCCAGCTGCAATATGAGAGTTTCCACATCCAAATCGGAGAAAGGGTTTAGGAATCATAGCTCTGTAATGCATAGCCTCCTCTTTTTCAAGGGACCAAAAGTAATTGGACAATGGACTCTAAGGGCTGCAATTAACTCTGAAGGCGTCTCCCTCGTAAACCTGTAATCAATGAAGTAGTTAAAAGGTCTGGGGTTGATTCCAGGTGTGTGGTTTTGCATTTGGAAGCTGTTGCTGTGACCAGACAACATGCGGTCAAAGGAACTCTCAATTGAGGTGAAGCAGAACATCCTGAGGCTGAAAAAAAAGAAAAAATCCATCAGAGAGATAGCAGACATGCTTGGAGTAGCAAAATCAACAGTCGGGTACATTCTGAGAAAAAAGGAATTGACTGGTGAGCTTGGGAACTCAAAAAGGCCTGGGCGTCCACGGATGACAACAGTGGTGGATGATCGCCGCATACTTTCTTTGGTGAAGAAGAACCCGTTCACAACATCAACTGAAGTCCAGAACACTCTCAGTGAAGTAGGTGTATCTGTCTCTAAGTCAACAGTAAAGAGAAGACTCCATGAAAGTAAATACAAAGGGTTCACATCTAGATGCAAACCATTCATCAATTCCAAAATAGACAGGCCAGAGTTAAATTTGCTGAAAAACACCTCAAGAAGCCAGCTCAGTTCTGGAAAAGTATTCTATGGACAGATGAGACAAAGATCAACCTGTACCAGAATGATGGGAAGAAAGAAGTTTGGAGAAGAAAGGGAACGGCACATGATCCAAGGCACACCACATCCTCTGTAAAACATGGTGGAGGCAACGTGATGGCATGGGCATGCATGGCTTTCAATGGCACTGGGTCACTTGTGTTTATTGATGACATAACAGCAGACAAGAGTAGCCGGATGAATTCTGAAGTGTACCGGGATATACTTTCAGCCCAGATTCAGCCAAATGCTGCCAAGTTGATCGGACGGCGCTTCATAGTACAGATGGACAATGACCCCAAGCATACAGCCAAAGCTACCCAGGAGTTCATGAGTGCAAAAAAAGTGGAACATTCTGCAATGGCCAAGTCAATCACCAGATCTTAACCCAATTGAGCATGCATTTCACTTGCTCAAATCCAGACTTAAGACGGAAAGACCCACAAACAAGCAAGACCTGAAGGCTGCGGCTGTAAAGGCCTGGCAAAGCATTAAGAAGGAGGAAACCCAGCGTTTGGTGATGTCCATGGGTTCCAGACTTAAGGCAGTGATTGCCTCCAAAGGATTCGCAACAAAATATTGAAAATAAAAATATTTTGTTTGGGTTATGTTTATTTGTCCAATTACTTTTGAGCTCCTAAAATGTGGAGTGTTTGTAAAGAAATGTGTACAATTCCTACATTTTCTATCAGATATTTTTGTTCAACCCTTCAAATTAAACGTTACAATCTGCACTTGAATTCTGTTGTAGAGGTTTAATTTCAAATCCAATGTGGTGGCATGCAGAGCCCAACTCGCGAAAATTGTGTCACTGTCCAAATATTTCTGGCCCTAACTGTATATACTACAGTGCAGTGAACAATTCTGTCATGTGCGGTATAGTAGCCACACTCTAGTGTTGACACCAACAAGTGACCAAGTTAGTTGCGGTAGCAGGTGAAGCACATAAAATTTTACCCTGACACAGCATAGTGGTGACAACAGAGTGACCAAGTGAGACTGAGGTAGCAGGTGAAGCACATAAAATTTTACCCTGACACAGCATGGTGGTGACAACAGAGTGACCAAGTGAGACTGAGGTAGCAGGTGAAGCACATAAAATTTTACCCTGACACAGCATGGCGGTGAACCCAGAGTCACCAAGTTAGACTGATGTAGCAGGTGAAGCACATAAAATTTTACCCTGACACAGCATGGCGGTGACAACAGAGTGACCAAGTGAGACTGAAGTAGCAGGTGAAGCACATAAAATTTTACCCTGACACAGCATGGCGGTGAACCCAAATTGACCAAGTTAGACTGATGTAGCAGGTGAAGCACATAAAATTTTACCCTGACACAGCATGGCGGTGAACCAAGAGTGACCAAGTTAGACTGATGTAGCAGGTGAAGCACATAAAATGTTACCCTGACACAGCATGGCGGTGAACCCAGAGTGACAAGTTAGACTGAGGTAGCAAGTGAACCACCCAAAAATTAACCCTGACACAGCATGGCGGTAACACCACCAGTGCCTTGGTCAGACTGAGATTGCAGTCAAATGGCTGTAGGTGAGCCTCCCAAAAAATTGTTTTAAAGTGTTTGAAGTTGACTCTCCTAAAAAATTGTTTTTGAGTGTCTGTAGTTGACCCTCTTAAAAAATAGTTTTTTAGTGTCTTTAGTTGACCCTCCTAAAAATTTTTTTGAGTGTCTGTAGTTGACCCTCCTAAAAAAATTTGTTTTTGAGTGTCTGTAGTTGACCCTCCTAAAAAATTGTTTTTGAGTGTCTGTAGTTGACCCTCCTAAAAAATTGATTGGAGAGAGGGCCTGTAGGTAGCCCTCTGTAAACATTGTTTGAAAACAGAGCCAGTAGGCCCTCTGAAAAATTGCGTTGGCTCAGCGTTTGTGTACAAAGAGAAGGAGGAGGAGGAGGGGAGGAGAGGAATCGGATACATAAACAATGTTCATGTTGAGCTGCTTTCCCCCGGTGGAGATTTGAATTCCGGTGAAATCCAGGCTTTATTAATTTTAATAAGAGTTTCAGCCTGTCAGCACTGTCTGTTGACAGGCGTGTATGCTTATCAGTGATGATGCCACCAGCTGCACTGAAGACCCGCTCTGACGACACGC
>ONZH01025813.1:0-23381 GCA_900303285.1 Rhinella marina
CCTCAGGTCAGTGTCTTGTGCCCCCCTCAGACCTCAGATCAGCCCACCCAGCCACTTTAAAAAAATCATACTTACCTGTTCTGGCCGCCGCTGTCCTCAAGTTCCCCGCTCCACTCTCTTGCCTGCCGGCGCTCACTATGACCTGACGCTGCGTCAGGTCATAGCGTCAGGTCATAGTGCGCGCCAGGGAAGACGGTGGAGCGCGGAACCAGTGAGGACAGCGGCGGCCAGAACAGGTAAGTATGATTTTTTTTTTTAAGTGGCTGGGACCTGGGTGGGCTGATCTGAGGGGGGCAGCACACCCAGCGCAGCGCGGCAGCACGATATTAGAACATGGGGCAACGCATTAAAGTGATGCGCGCGCCATGTTCTAAGTATCGGACCGCAAGAAAACTCGGTATCGAGCTTCGGTACCGCACTAGGCACCGAAACCGTACTGAGTTTTCGATATATCGTGCAACCCTACCTCACATATCAGTACACTGCTGTATATACTATATATCTGTACACACTGCATCTATTATACTTCATACCTCACATATCAGTACACTGCTGTATATACTATATATCTGTACACACTACATCTATTATACCTCATACCTCACATATCAGTACACTGCTGTATATACTATATATCTGTACACACTACATCTATTATACCTCACATATCAGTACACTGCTATATATACTATATATCTGTACACACTGCATCTATTATACCTCACATATCAGTACACTGCTGTATATACTATATATCTGTACACACTGCATCTAATATACGTCATACTTCACATATCAGTACACTGCTGTATATGCTATATATCTGTATATACTGCATGTATTATAAAAGTATAATAGATGCAGTGTGTACAGATATATATACAGCAGTGTACTGATATGTGAGGTATGAGGTATAATAGATGTAGTGTGTACAGATATATAGTATATACAGCAGTGTACTGATATGTGAGGTATAATAGATGCAGTGTGTACAGATATATAGTATATACAGCAGTGTACTGATATGTGAGGTACGAGGTATAATAGATGTAGTGTGTACAGATATATAGTATATACAGCAGTGTACTGATATGTGAGGTATAATAGATGCAGTGTGTACAGATATATAGTATATACAGCAGTGTACTGATATATGAGGTATAATAGATGCAGTGTGTACAGATATATAGTATATACAGCAGTGTACTGATATGTGAGGTATGAGGTATAATAGATGCAGTGTGTACAGATATATAGTATATACAGCAGTGTACTGATATGTGAGGTACGAGGTATAATAGATGCAGTGTGTATAGATATATATTATATAAACTGCTGTATATACTATATATACCCACTGCATCTAGCTTGTCATGTGACCGTTAGCAACTTGTAGCCAGTGACGTCTCACCCACTGCATTCTAGCTTTTACCGAGTATTATAATACAGTGTGTGTATGCTGTATTCAGGGGGCACTCAGAAGAGGCACTATACACAAATGGGCACATATACTGCAAGAGGCACAATACATAAAGGGGGCACACTGAAGGGGCACTATACACAAAGGGGCACATATAAGAGGCACGTTTTATAAGGGGCACCAAGCATGTGGCACTAGCATTAGGGGCACTGTGTGTGGCACTATATACAGAGGGCACAAAGCATGTGGCACTATAAACAGAGGACACAGAGCATGTGGCACTATATACAGAGGGTAAAGGGCATATGGCACTGTATACAGAGGGCACAGAGTATGTGGCACTATATATAGAGGGCACAGGGCATATGACATTGTCTACAGAGGGCACAGAATATGTGGCACTATATACAGAGGGCACAGAGTATGTGGCACTATATACAGAGGGCACAGAGTATGTGGCACTATATACAGAGGGCACAGAGTATGTGGCACTATATACAGAGGGCACAGAGCATGTGGCACTATATACAGAGGGCATATGGCACTGTATACAGAGGGCACAGAGTATGTGGCACTAATGCTACTGTTATATTCAGGGCACGGAATGTGGCACTAAGATGAGTTTGTGTCAGTATGCAGGGTGCCAATGTGTTGGTAAAGCGTGAAGCTGAAGACATCTTCTTGGCAAAATCTGCAAAGCTGCATTGTGGATGGGAGGAGTCGTCATGGTGGTCTGAACCAGATGGGGAAGGAGGAGACGTCACCTGTAAGTCACTAAATGGAAATGATTATTCTGCTACTGACTGTGTATGATGGGAGCTGTAGTCACCTGGATGATCTACAGCTGATGATGGGTGGTAGCATGCTGTTTTGCGCAATAACTCCCAGCATCCCTTTACACTTGTTCAGGCCATACTGGGAGCTGTAGTTTCATATGGCGAGGGCTGACCTGACTACTCAGATGGTATCTGTACTAAACATTTAAAATCTGGTGCTGTATTTATGTATTGAACTTGGTTCTGGTGCTGTATTTATGTATTGAACTTGGTTCTGGTGCTGTATTTATGTAGAGAACTTGGTTCTGGTGCTGTATTTATGTAGAGAACTTGGTTCTGGTGCTGTATTTATGTAGAGAACTTGGTTCTGGTGCTGTATTTATGTAGAGAAATTGGTTCTGGTTCTGTATTTATGTATTGAACTAGGTTCTGGTGCTGTATTTGACTTATGGGTTTGGTTCTGGTGCTATATTTCTTGTTGATTTTGTTGCTGTATTTGACTTATGGGCCTGGTTCTGGTGTTGTATTCATGCAGTGAACTTGGTTCTGGTTCTGTGTTTGACTTCTAGGTTTGGTTCTTGCTCTGTATTTGTGTGTTAAACAGACATCTGATGCTATACGTCTAATACTATCCATTCACATTTGCGTTTGGGTCACAGATTCTGTTAAAAAGACCGGGCAGAAAAGTTCTGCATGCAAGACCTTTTTGTCCGGTAAAAGAGCAGCATCCTGAGCAGACCCTATTGTACTTAATGGAGTCTCTTAAAGGGGTATTCTCATTTTAGACAATGGGGGCATATCGCTAGGATATGCCCCCATTGTCTTATAGGTGCGGGTCCCACCGCTGGGACCCGCACCTATATCCAGAACGGAGCGGGGAGCGCTGCGCCTGGAGGACCCCAGGTTTCCGGGAGTCCGGCCACCACCAGGCGCAGCTCCCCGCGCCGCTCATAGAAATGAATGGGAGCCGGGCCGTGCATGCGCGGTGCGCTCCCATTCATTTCTATGGAGCCGACGGAAGTAGCCGAGCCAGCTCGGCTATTTTTGGCGGCCCCATAGAAATGAATGGAGGGCGGCTGCGCATGCACAGTGCGCCCTCATTCACTTCGGGGGCTCCGTTCTGGAAATAGGTGCGGGTCCCAGCGGTGGGACCCGCACCTATAAGACAATGGGGGCATATCCTAGCGATATGCCCCCATTGTCTAAAATGAGAATAACCCTTTAAGCTCAGGGGTTGGTAAATCTGGTCCCTCTAATGATCAGGCTGTTGCTACGGACTCAGCCATGTTCTGTATCTGGGATCCAACATGAAAACACAACCAGCTGCCGCCTTTTAACCATTTAAAGCCTATTTACCTATACCGGCTTTATGGTAGGCGGAGTTAAACAGGTTAAGGGTGGGCCGCTACACATGGGCCAGTGCTGTGTGCTTACCCCCCAGGCTAAAATTTGCCAGCCAGCCCCTGCCTGGATGTATTTTTGGAGGGTAATAATATTACAGGTTATAGTTACTAGAGAGGGGTCGTTGATCCAGGGAGTAATTCTGATTGCCTGATTGGAGTCGGGAAGAAATTTTTTTCCCCTAAAGTGGGGAAAATTGGCTTCTACCTCACAGGGTTTTTTTGCTTTCCTCTGGATCAACTTATAGGAAAACAGGCCGAACTGGATGGACAGATGTCTTTTTTCGGCCTTATAAACTATGTTACTATGTTACCTCAACACAGCCACATGGTGCACACACATTTACTGTCTTGTCTGTTCCACACTTTGCTGCTACTGCTGTCGCTATTTATTGCTGACACATGCCAGTAGTGCTCCTACACACATTACCTTTTCCAAATCCACACTGTAATTGTTCTGTCTTCTTACACGTTCACACAGTGTACAGTCTGACATTCAGTATAAACCAAATAAGAGAACTATTCTTTGTAATCTAACTTATTTATTGGTTAACAGGATTGTCTGGTAAAACTACAAGCATACAAATAATACATACAGTGGCGTAGCTAGAACTGACTGGGCCCCACAGCAAATTTTTGTACGGGCCCCCCCCATGACCCTCCTGGCATCGCATTTGTTCATATGTAACAGTGGGTTCACATCACGTTTTTCCTATCCGTTTGAAGTATACATAGATAAAAAAGGTATCAGATACAAATATGCAGCTCACCACGTTTTTGTATCCTGCAGAGTCCAGTAAAAGAAATGCATACGTTAACGTATATGTTTTTTTTTCAATGGAACTGTATGGCGAACGGACGCCACTGTGTAGATCAGTCTGAGGCATCTGTTAATGTATACATTAGGCTCAATTCACACGTCCTGTTTTTCTTTCCTGATTCGATCCTGATTTTTTCAGGACCCATTGAAATGAATGGATCCAGATCAGGATCAGGATCGAATCAGGAAAGAAAAACAGGACGTGTGAAAGGAGCCTTAAACTGATGGCAAAAATGTGATGTGAACCCAGCCGTAGTGCCAGAATAAGTACCAGTACACAGCGGACAAGAATAGGCATATAGAATGTGACGGGCCGTGTGTTACGCAAATTGTGGGAACACACACTGGTCGGTATCCGTGGTATTGCAGATCCACATTTTTGCGGATCCGCAATACCATGGCCATCTGAACGGCCTCTTACTGGGTAACACTTCCATACAGTGACTGGATAGTACTGTCATACATGGACTGGCTAACGCCGCCATACACTAGATAACACCTAGGGTATAAAAGGGCACATTACAGGGAATGACTAGGAGCACTTTACGGGGTATGGTAAGAGGGCACGGTACAGTGAATGACTAAGAGCACAGTACAAGGTATGTTAAGAGGGCACAATGCAGGGTATAATGGAGCAAAGTACGGGGTGGGGGGGGCAGTCACATGACCCTGAGACATTAGAAGGACACCACCATAATGAGAGGCAGAGGAGTGAGACAGGGGCCAGGGCTCTGGATGGACAGGGTGGGCATAGCAAGTAGGTGGAAGGGGCTCTGAGGGGGATTTATACAAGAAGTAGGGGCTGGAGGTCTGTGCAGGGCAGCAATAGGAGAAAGGAAGGTGGAACAGGAGCTCTCCATACATGATGGAGGAAAGGAGACAGCAGGGGCTCCATGAGGATGAGATAAAAGAAGGACAGGATATGGGGGAGGGGGGGTGCAGGTGTTATGGAGGCAGACTGCTTTATGAAGCAGTAAAACAACAATAGTATGAAGCTGCTGGTCTACTACAGCCCCCAGCAGCAGCTGGAAGACTTCTCTGACATTCTCCCTCCTGCCCCACACAGCAGACTCACTCACCCACTGTCTGCATCTCTTCAAACTTCTCCAGCCCTGCCGTCTCTCTCTTCCTCCAGCAGCATGTCCTGTGTAGAGGGGGCGTGTCTAAGGCTGGTAAGCCAGGTCCTGCTCTGCTGGAGTGAAGAGGGGGCGTGTCTGAAGCTCGCAGCACAGGAGCTTGTAAGAAGGATAGTGGCAGCCGGCCTCTGTGGCTGTATCCTGCTACTGCTCCCGGGCCCCTTCTGCCCTCGGGCCCCGAAGCAGTGGCTTCCCCTGCTTCCCCAATAGCTACGCCCCTGAATACATATATAAGTATAAAGCATAGGAATTACATGTATCAGAATAATGCATAGGAACAGGAGGTACATTAACATTACGTAACAGTGAAGCACATAGCAAAATGGCTGCCTATACATATGATAGCATGGCTAGCTAACAGTCTAACTCCCTGAATCAGAACACAACTAACACACTGAACTGCTCTGCATAACATCAAATCCCTGAAACAGAGGTAGATCTCTCACTAGATATGCTTTTACACCGATGGCTGCAGTTTGAAATGGAGAATACAGAGGGTAGCTCTGTACTGTCTCCTGGAGACTGAAAACAAGAGGTTTCTCCTTTCCAGGATGCCTTGCAAACTACCAAATATGCATTGCACCGCCCACAATGCAGTAGTCTTTGAAACAGAAAAACAAGGTCTAATACAATTTACCAATTTGCCATAACCACACTAAATACTTGATATATACGATGACAGAAACATAGAGTGAGCTGTAATGATACTTCCAACTCTGGGCAGAACAGTAATGCTGCTGCTACCAAACAAAAGGGAGAATTTTTCCTTGCTTGTTCAGAACAAACCACTCGTTCTTCTGACATTAACACTTGTGTGTGTATTAACAAGGGTAGGCATCTGCTGCCATGAAGGCAAAATTTGAGAATGCTTGCAGTGTTTCAAGATAAAACTGTGTGTGTTTAAACAGTGTATGACCCCAATAAGGGACAATTTTTTGAACTTTTTTAATTAAAAAAAAACATAACAGTGTGTTTTAAACAAGCTGTTTTTTAACATTGTCAACCATGCATTTTCTCATAGCTATATACTGTATATCAGTGTCACTTTCCCATTAAGAGGGAAGGGTGAGAAAGGGCAAAAATAAAACATTAAAAATAGAGAGAGAAAGATGAGAGATAAAACAAATGAGTCCTAGGAGGCCTTAGAGTGTTACAAATTTTCAGGGCAATTGGAGCATAATTGATTTGGGTAGAATCGATTTGGACCTCAATCAAATTTTTAAAATAGAATCAAAAACAAATTTTAAGAAATTTGCTCATCTCTAGATGACCCAATTTAATTTTATGAGTCTATAGTTTCCTTGCTCACTGTTTTTGCTACCCCTTTATAAATACTGCTACTACATTTGCTATATATTTGCAAAGCAAGTTCAACCAGTGTTACTAGTTTCACAGCAGGATCCTAGTTATGCATTACCAATAAACAAGAATTTATTGTACCCAACTGCTAGAATTCTTCATTTGCTATATACCATATTTGTTAGGTCTACTCTAATTTCTTTAATTATGCTTCCAGACATTGGTATACAGCTATTTCTGTCCATGCAATGGTCAAGAATTCACTAAATGGAGCAAGTTTTAAAACAGAAAATATTTTGTAAGATGAGAGAAGGCAGAGGTGACTTTTGTAGCGAAGAAAAGTGAAATTAGTTCACGGTTCCCAGCAGTAATTATACCCTTGTTTTTCATCACAGATATTGCAATTTTCACTGCCCCACATGATTATTATTATTTTACTCACTTATATAGCAATGACAATATTATCACTCACTGTCTCCCGTGGAGGTCACAAACTAAGTTCCCTTTCAGTATGTCTTTAGAGTGTGGGAGGAAACCTATGCAAACATAGGGAGAACATACAAACTCCATGCAGATCTTGTCCTTGGTCAGACTCTGTGCTGCCCAATTGTGTTAGAATACACCATATTTTTCGCTGTATAAGGTGCACTGTGCTCTGTTTGTATAGCAGAGCCATGTGTGTACCAGAACTATGTGTGTGTGTGTTCCGCAAATACTTAAAGGGGTTTTGTCACTTCAGCAGATAGTATTTATTATGTAGAGAAAGTTATTATAGGCCATTTACTACTGTATTGTAATTATCCATATTGCTTCCTTCACTGGATAGATTAATTTTTCCATTGCCTTTTACACTGCTCATTTCCACTGTTACAACCACCCTGCAATCCATGAGTGGTGGGCGTAACCATGGAAACGAGCAGTGTATAATATGATGGAAAAATTAATTCAGCCAGCAAAGGAGGCAATATGGATAATAACAATATGTTATTAAGTGGATGGTACTTTTAATGAGGTGAATACTTGCACCATTGCTGGTTGTTACAGTGGTCAACAGATGACACACTAAGGCTGCATTCAAACGGCCGTAGTATTGTGGGTCCGCAAAAATGTGGACCCGCAATACTACGGGTGCCGCCCGGCGTGTGTTCCGCAAATTGCTGAACACACGGCCAGGCACCCCATTGAAAATGCTTATACTCGTCGGCTGTTGCGGACAAGTATAGGACATGTTCTATATTTTCTTGCAGAGCCATGGTACAGAGCTGCGGCTCGGCAAGATCTCAAACCGGCCATTGAAGTGAACGGGCCCGCACCTATTTCACAATTTTGCGGAATAGGTGCGGACCCATTCACACGGTCGTGTGAACGGGCCCTAAGGGTAACAGGAGCTGACAGAAACCATTTCACCCCCACAGGACACTCTACAGTTACTGATCTTGACCCCTCCACTTCAGTAAAACACGAGTAAACCACATACCCTTCAAAGAGGACCTAGAAAATATTTTTTTCTAATTTTCTGTTGTCTAAACCTGTGGTACGTCGTAGAAAGCAAAACATACAGAACCAAATATACCCCTGCTTAGGGCTTCACTAGAGGAAGTACAGTATGGAGATTTTGTCTTCTAGACAGCCCCTAATACCAGGGGCGGACATACCGCCTGTGCAGCTGGTTCGGCTGCACAGGGGCCCAGGGCCGGAGGGGGGCCCTTTCTTACCGGCGGCAGGGAGAGATGAGCGCTTCCATTTTGGAAGCGGTCATCTCTATTTTCATCTGTATCGCCGTCCTTAGGCAAGGGCTTCTCCCTTCCCCATTCCTCTGATAGGCTGGAGGCACTAGGCCTGTAACCTATCAGAGGTTGGCACAGGCGGCGCGATGACGTCATCGCGCCACCTGAGCCGTACAGCGCGGGACACAGGCCGGAAGAGGCCTGCATCGCGTCTCTGACAGAGGCAAGGAGGTAAGTATAAGTGTTAATTTTTTTCATTTAAGCTGGCACACAGTGGGGGCACTATGGGGGAGGAGCACTATGGGGGCCACTATGGAGGAGGAGCACTATGAGGGCACTATGGAGGAGGAGCACAATGGGGGCACTATGGAGGAGGAGCACAATGGGGGCACTATGGAGGAGGAACACTATGGGGGCCACTATGGAGGAGGAGCACTATGGGGGCATAATGGAGGGAGAGCACAATGGGGGCACTATGGAGGAGGAGCACTATGGAGGAGGAGCACAATGGGGGCACTATGGAGGGGGAGCACGATGGGGGCACTATGGAGGAGGAACACTATGGAGGAGGGCCACTATGGAGGAGGGGCTTTATGGAGGAGGAGCACTATGAGGCCACTATGGAGGAGGAGCACAATGGGGGCACTATGGAGGGCACTATGGAGGGGGAGCACAATGGGGGCACTATGGAGGGGAGCACAATGGGGGCACCACGGAGGGCACCATGGAGGAGGAACACTATAGGGGCCACTATGGAGGAGGAGCACTATGGGGGCACAATGGGGGCACAATGGAGGAGCAGCACTATGGGGGCACTATCTAGGAGGAGCACTATGGGGGGCCCTATATATATATATATATATATATATATATATATACTGGCACTATGGGGGCCCTATCATATATACTGGCTCACATGGGGGGCACTATGGAGGAGGAGGAGGCGCACTATGGGGGGCACTCTGGAAGAGGAGGACCACTATGGGGGGCCCTATATATATATATATATATATATATATATATATATATAGTGGCACTATGGAGGGGGAGGATCACTATGGGGGCCCTATCTTATATACTGGCAGACATGGGGGGCACTATGGAGAAGGGGGGGAGGAGCACCATTGTATAGGGGCACTAAGAGGGTTTTTTGGGCACATAGTAGATGGCATTGGCACACATTATGTGGGCACTATGGGGACATTGGCTGGCGGGGGGCACTAATTATTTCTATTGGTGGGACTTTGGGGAGCACTATTACGGTGGGGGCACAGTATCAGCTTAGCACAGTTATTTTTGGGGAACATTTTGTTTATAATTTAGTGTCAGGGACACTATTTCCTGGGTGCAGTTATTTTAATTACTAAAGGCGGTAGTATTTGAGGGGGACTGTTTCTGCAGTATAGTTTTGGGGAGCACAGCGGGCACAATATTGGGGGTGGCAGGATGGGGAGTTCAAGAAGGTGGGAGAATGATGGAAAAGTAGGAAACTAAGATGTATATTTGTCAAACTCCACAGAGAGAAGAGATGGCTGGAAGAAATCATCATGGTGGTCTGGTCTGAAAGGAGAAGATGAGGAAAGAGAACATCTACATCTAAGAAGACGTCACTGGATGTAAGAGGTATGTGGTGCTGTATTAGGCTACTTTCACATTTGAGTTAGTGATTCTGGCAGGCTGGTCCAGTAGAGAACAGCCTTCTGGAATTCACTGGATCCGGCACTGCTGGATTCAGAATGCCTGCCGGCCCCATTAACTATAATGAGGTCAGGCAGAGATCTGGCCACAATCTGGCAAAAATGCCGAGAATCAGCGGGACACAAACCTCTGCATGCCTGAGTTTGTGTCCAGCCAATTTCTTGCATTCTCTGCCAAATCAGGTGGCTGGAGCTTAGTGCTGCATGTGTGAAAGTAGCCTTACCCTGTATGTTTTGTATTGCTGTATGTAATGTTAGCACACCTTAGGTTAGGTTGAGAATTTGGTTTGGGAAAGGCGGGGGGAGGGACCCAGACACATTCCTTGCACAGGGGCCCTCTGCTGTCTGTGTCCGCCCCTGCCTAATACTCCAGGAGCCTTCAAATCCAGAGCAGGAATGAGAGTGATCAAGTGTCAAACTTCCTATATGAGTTCTGTTTCAAAGCTGAATTGAGAACTGATGTGAGAAGGAAGCTGCCAGAGCTATGTCCTACAGCTTCATTTTGGAGTCTGTGAGAACCACTGCATGGACATAATTAACCCCAGTCCAAAGTCGAGAAGCTCTTTAGTGTTTGCAGTTAAATATAGCAGTATTTTTTGCTGACCCATTAAAATGAATGGGTCTGCATCCTTTTGGCAAAATATACTGTCGGAACCCGAAAAATATATTGTTGTGTGAAAGAAGCCATAAATTCAGAAAACCTAGCACCAAAATAACTTTAAAAAGAAAGAAAGAGAGTGGCGCTCCATAGATTAGCAAAAGATCAATAAGAGTACAATGGCACTCACATCCCACTGCAGTGTGCAAGAAGCTTTCCTCACTCTTCAATAGTTCACAAAATTTTGTAAAAAGCTCACACCGACGCTAATTCTTCTAGATATCAATAGTATAATAAACCTTCCTCATAAAAGACAGTACACAAAACTTAACACAAAGTAAACATGCAAAGTCCAAGCAATAGTTATTCTTTATAGTAATTGTTTTTCAAGTAATTATTTTTGTGGTATAACACATATGCTCAACTTTCCTTTTGTACCAATATGAAGATTCATTTAGATGTCTTTCTTCATTCCCAAAGGTACCTGAAGTATGGTCAAATGTTGAGTAAGTAGGGAGTCACAGTGATGATATATGGCTGGTCCACTTCCTTTCAGGAAGGTTGGTTATCTGTTGGCTTTTTAACCAGCCTCGCTGTAGATGAAAGTGTAACACCCCAGAGTGGTGCTGCCACTCCTATGCCCCGCTGCTATCCACGTCTGCTAACTGCTAACATTTTATTCCACATCCTACACACTGTGTATACTTAATGTAATGTTTGCAACTGGCATACATGTAATGTGCGTGGTGTACCAGCATGTGGCAGAAAACAAGGCAGAGCCATAGTTACTCAGGATGTACCTCTCCATGCCATTCTGACCCCCCTCCCCCTGGAGAGGAGTGGGCGAGTCCCATTTCCTGCACAAAGGGTGTAGATCCTGTTAAAACCAGTCTAGTGTACCCCCAGCAGAGGGGAAGGGTGTACAGTGTACATCTCTGCAAGACATGCCCATGCCAGCTAGAGCACCTTCAGCTCTGCTGGCCAGGGAGGCAGAATTATAAAGCCTCAGAAGCCAGGAGGTAGTTCCCTGGCCCAATACAAGTCCGATCAAGGAGAAAAGTGCAGCCTTTGAAGTCATCCAAGTTTACAGATAACTTGTCAGCACAGCAGTGAGCAACAGAATTAGAGCAGAAGTGTTTGCCTGCCAGTTATATGCTAAAAGCTGCTGGGACCAAGACAAAGCCACAAAATTGGTCTTTGAATGCAAGTCTACTCAAGTAAAACTGTGTTGGATTTCACCTCAATGTCTGGACTCGTTTATTCCTACATCCTTCAATTATTCCCCCTATTTATTGCTTCGGAGCCAAAGCCTGGGGTCCAGCTGTATCCAGGTAGGAGCACCATGACATACTATAATAGAGACATTTAGGCCACAAATATACCACTCCGCATTCCTATACCTGGGACGTGCATGACAACATCCTTAGCAGGCCCTGGGTGGAGGCCACCCGTTGCAAAAGGCTGTGCAAGTTTGAGCATGGCCAATTCCCCCAAAGACTTGTTTAAAGTCCCTCAGAACAAGTGAATGCAAATCCTCTAGGGAAAGTATTTGAGAAGGTATCTGAGGAAGAAGATGATGCTGTGAACAGTATAACCTTTGGTTTCATTTTACATCAGTGTCTGAAATCATCTAGCGTTTCTGAAGTCACTTAGAAGTGTATGGGATTTCAAACCAGCAACATTCTGTGTGGTCTGGAGTTCTTAGCGTCGACGCATGCACTCAAAATCTAATTTGGACAGAGACAATCAATTGAAGTAAGGGATAAAAAATATTTCCCTGACACAATCAGCCATCTACAGAACAGCCCGATGCTCTGGAAAAAAGAGATCATTCAGAATGAGGGAAACAATGGTTCCCAAGAAGGAAACATGGGAATTGCACTTGAGGTGTCTAACCTTTAAGGAACTTCCTGAAGTGATTGAACATCAAAAAATAGGAACTGGGCTGCAATGACATTGTGTCCATGTTAAAGTCATGTCTCTTCCATATTAACAATATATTTTTCTGGCCTACATCTATAGGACCATGCTGCCACAAGACCCTGTCACTACAGTCTAGTCTGTGAGCTAAAGCATTTGAGGGTATCAAGAAGGTTTGACAGTAATTACTTTACTGCCTTGGTGCAGTACTGCTCTAGAGGAAGAAAAGGTGCACCCTCCTTTCGCTGCGCGACCATAGGGAGCAACGGTGTGAGGACAGCCACAGTGATAGACTGTAACAGCCAGAGCCACTACATCTCCAATCCTCTACTCCTCCCAGGCCACTGCACACACCACTTTTTTGTGGTGCGGAGGAACGGACAGAAAACCTACAAAAGCACTCCATAGGGCTTCTGTGGGGTTATGTGCCTCCATTCCACACCTTCCGGATCGTGATGAGATGCAAAAACAGCTGGTGCCTTTATATTGCAGACCCACATTTTGCAAGCCGCAATACAGGCACCGTCTGACAATGGTCATGTGCATGAGCCCTAAAAGGTGAGAGAGTGTCATAATAAGATGAAAGGGGAAACATCAGCTTGTGGAAGGAAAGAAATGGCAATTCAAAGAGGTTAATACATAGAATATCCAGGGCTAGGTCCCTTTCACTTTTATAGTTCAGGGCTATCATCTGAATTTCATACTGTTTATATTATGTATGCTTCCTGAAGCATATGCAGGTAACTTTCCACTGCTGCCTCAGACATGCCTTTGGAGCTAAACACTTCAGCCACATACTTCTGGGCTTCCCCACATTTTGTGTTTGATATGTAGCCAAAGTCAAATTGAAATCACATGTTCTCCTTACTTTACACTAACAGCTTGCAGAAAAGTCAGGTTAGGTCATTATTGCAGGTTTGGACTGCAATACATTTAAGGACTGGTGAATATGGGCAGTACAGGTATTACTGTCTTTTTTAATTATTTTGTTTGTTAAATAAAATTTTAGCTACATTTGCAATACATTATAAAGCACAGGTAACTGATAGTTAATGGTCTTTTCTAACAGCTGTCTATATTCTGGTTGTCTTAGCATGACAATGCCTTTCTATACCAGTGCTTTATAAACAAATGTAAACCACATGTTTTCTCCAGAGGAGGACCTGCCTGGCCATAGGTGAAAGCTACAGAGAAATCATAGTATTACAAGATGACCATTCAAGTAAATAGCTATCCATGTAATGCATGTATGGGCCAATTTCACTCTGGGCATTAGACAACTCTGATCCCGGCCATTTAATACTTTAGATGCCATGGTCAATAGCAACGGTGACATTGGTGTTCAGCCAGAGGTATCAGCTGAAGTAGCCAGTAGCCATCACTGCCAGTGCAGGGTTTTATTAAGACTAGCATTAAAATCCTGGTCTTAATAAATGTGCACCTTAGTGTAGTACTAGGCAAGTGCTGATCTAAATGTGTTTCAGAGCTCTTATCCTCTTCCATATTGGCCTATAGATGGTTCAAAATTCAAAGTAAAAGAGGTCATGCTTCTTTTGAGATCTTATACCTGCTCGGTAATATATAAAAACTTATGTGGATATTTGTGATAAGATATGATATGGTCCAAAAGTTTTGTGTGTAAAGAACACAACCAGATATTTATCTGAATTTTTCCCCTAATATACTCACTAAGCTCCTTCTAATTAGCTACAAAAATTCACTCCGTGGAAAGAAACACATGAAACACATAATAAAAAAATGCAATAAAATATAACAAAATGATACCAACAATAATGCATTAATACTTGATGATAAATAAATGTTAAAAATACAGCAATAATGAAGGACAGTGAGACAGGGTGCCGCAATCATATCTCTATGCTGGTAAACAGCCAGACAGGGATGCACATGGGGCGCACCCTGCCTCACAGGTACGATCTGATTATAGAAAATCACATCATTCTGTGTCTGCATTGAGACCCTTAGGAATAAGGGTGGGTTCACATCAGCGTTATGCTTTCCGTTTGTGTTTTCCGTTATAACATGGTTATAACGGAAAATAACGGAAACCATAAGACGGAAGTCAAAACGGAAGCCTTTAGAGGCTTCCGTTTTGATCCGTCATAATAGAAGCCTATGAGAATCATAACGGATCCGTCTGAGTTCCGTTATGCTGAACGGAAAACAAAGTCCTGTCGACAGGACTTTGTTTTCCGTTTTGCATAACGGGAACCAAATGGATCCGTTATGATTCTCATAGGCTTCTATTATGACGGATTAAAACGGAATGCCTCTAAAGGCTTCCGTTTTGACTTCCGTCTTATGGTTTCCGTTATTTTCCGTTATAACCATGTTATAACGGAAAACACAAACGGAAAGCATAACGCTGATGTGAACGAGCCCTAATAGTGTCAAAATTAAATCTAAACCTAGACTCTGAATGTTTATCATAACTAGAGTTGAGCAAAGTAAAATTTGATTTGGCTACTTTGCTGAATACTTTGAATTTTACATAAAAATCCACTTAGGGGAAAGCGCATTTCTTTGTAAGTAGTGGGTACAATTGTACTCCTTAGATGCCACATTCATACATGATCGTGGCATCTGATATACATAAAAGAGTGTAAAATTAAAAAAATAAAATACTTGCCTGATCCGATTGCCAGCAGCCGCCATCTTGCTGGTCTGACGCAAAATCTTGCACGGTCCAAGATGATGTCATCACACCAGCCAGCGTGGTGACGTCATAAGTCAACGTGAAAAGGATTTTGGCTGAGATTTTCAAGCAAGGTGGTGGCGGGTGGCCCATGGCAAGCAAATGGTGTATTATTTTTTTGTTTTTTTTTTATCCTATTTCAGGTTAAATCCATTCGCTACCGAATTAAATTTATCCTGAAATTCAGATCGAAGTCCACTTTGCTCATCTCCAATCCCTAAACCCACGAACGCTGCAAATTGCGGATCCGCAAAAAAAACGGATGATGTCCGTATGGCATCCATTTTTTTGCGGATCCATTGTAACAATACCTATACTTGTCTGCAAAATGGACAAGAATAGGACATGTTCTATTTTTAGAACGGAACGGACATACGAATGCGGACACCACACAGTGTGCTGTCAGCATTTTTTGCGGACCCATAGAAATGAATGAGTCCGCATTTTATCTGCAAAAAATGCGGCTCGGAGCCCGCAAAAAAAATACTGTCGTGTGAAAGGGGCCTAACAGTCTGGAGGTTTTCCTTATGTATTGCTTTTTGCTGGGGCACTGAATTATGTACAAGTACCGTAAGTGGCTCCTATACTGTTGCAAGTGATCAAATTATCAATGATAAATTCACAGTTATTAGATGTAGATTTGACTACCATAGTTTTTCTAGTAAATTTAGTTTGTTTAGTTTACAACAGCTGTAAGCTGAATCCTTTCAAGGCAATTGAGGTGTTGATTTGAAAGTTGCGGCTATATTGATTGCCACATTGGGAGCTCTGGTGTCGACAACAGGAGGTCTTTGAGGCAAGATTGGACCTAATGTTTTATCTTCCCTCAAGAAATGACAGTGTTTAGATCTGAACAATTACACTTTTTTGTATTGTACATTATATGGTAGAATTTTTAGCATCACAATTTGTATATTTTCTAAAACCAAGATTTTGTGTATCTTCCACTACTGGGTTGTATATATGAAAAAAAAGTTTGTCAAAACCAGGAACTCATTCAAAAGAATGTCTTAAAGGGGTTCTGCAGGTTTTAATATCTGATGATCTATCTGATGAGCGCCGCGGCCTTCTCAGTGTTTACCCGCAGGCCAGTGACGTCACGACTAGTATCACTGGCCTGGGCGGGGCTAAGCTCCATTCATGTGAACAGAGCTTGCGTAGAATTGGTGGCTGACTAAATACTTTTTTCCCCACTGTATCTGATCATTAATATCCACGTCAGTTTTTATATTTTACCAAGCACGTATAAATTCTCAAAGGAGGCATCCCATCTTTTACTTTGAATTTTGATCCATCTATATGCCACTAAGGAAGAGGATAGGAACCCTGAAACACATTTAGAAGATGTGCAATATTACTGCACTATTACCGCTACATTTCAGCATCTTTGTCCTGCTCCATTGATCCACCTTGCATGGTTGTCCAAATTTTTCAATTACCATCTACCTTATCAAGAAATTATGCTGAAAATCGCCACTTGCCTGGTACTACACTAAGTGTTTCAACAAGCTCTACAGTGTAAGACGTGGCACTAAGGATCCCTGGAAGAGAGTCTTTTTTTGTTGTGAATTATTGTGCAAATTTCATTGCAGCTTTTCCTGTGCTGATTTTTCTGCTGTGTTTTCCACCGTTGAATCAGTTTGCCATTGAATTGAATGCAGAAAATCCAAAGAACCATGTTATTTACTCTGCAGCAAAACACAATGTGGGGATGGACAATTTTCAGCCCCATAGGATAACAGTGGGCAAGTCTTGATGTTGCGATTTTCTGGTGGAAAAATCCACCATGTGTGAAGACACCCTTACTGTCTCATAGCAAGTTGGTATATGAAAAATACCTGCCTTAGGCCACTTTCACACCAGCATTTTCAATTCTGCTATTGAGATCAGTCATAGGATCTCAATAGCGGATGCAAACGCTTCAGTTTTGTCCCCATTCATTGTCAATGGGGACAAAACTGAACTTAACGAAACGGAATGCTCCAAAATGCATACCCTTATTGGTGTTAGGCTGCATAGCAGCCCATTTTGTTTGTACTACTTTTATTCTATTTATTCTACTTACCTATTGTGTTATAATTTCTTATGCTATTGTTTTTATTATGATTGTTTTTATTGATTTATATTAGTAAATTTATAATTTCTGCCAGCCCCTTTTATATGTGTCTTGAAAACCAATTTTAGCATCTAAATTCTAGTATATTTTCAGCCTCGTAGGCATAGAAATATTATCAGTGCACTCACCACATATACATTGAAACTGACCAGGGTGAACCACTTATACATTTATCTATCTATTATTTTCTTATATATTTTTAGGTCAAACTTAGGGATGAGCGAATCAGTTTGTACGAATTCGAATTCATTTTATATCAGTAAGGGAGTGTCCCTGTACAGATGATTCTCTTTGGTAGCATATTCAGTATTACTATAGTAGTAACATGTTACATTGTATTTTCTGTGATGTTTTCAGTTCATACTATAGCTGAGAAGGGAAATGTAACCTGTATTCATACAGAAGTTGCTCAGAAGGAGAAGGAGAGGGGGACTTGAGTCACGGTTTATACTGTAATTTGATATTGTTCTGAGCTGAAATAGCCCTGGGCCTGGGGCTGTTGGGTTCAAATCAGGACAACCCAACTGCAACTAGAAACACATGCTTTTAAGTTATCTACAGTATATAAAGTCTGAATATATATGTACTCTATATTATACTCGTTCTGAAAGTTGTTTTATTGTTTGTAAATCAGATACTGATGAATTATATTTGCCTTTTCTGTCTTTTTTTGTTTTGTTTTTATGAACATTTTCTTGGTTAGTTGTGCACAACCTGCAGGATCCTTGACTGTGACTTTTTTTTACAAGCATTTAGAAAAAAAAATACCAAAAGTCAGGAAAAACAATTATAAAAATGCATTCTTTGCACTTTGTTTTATTTTATCCTTCTGGATTTTTGTTAAGATCTGGGTGCATGGTTTAAAAAAAAAACAAAAAATGCCTGCATTTTTATTTTGTGAAAAATTTACGAGCAGTTTATTTGGATTGTTAAATGAAGCTGTGATGTTGTTTTAGGAAGTGGTGAACAGAAGATGTGACAAAATGCACCACAAAAAATCCTATTCCTACACAATGCACCATAGAGCTTCATGCTATCAGAATTTTATACCACCTTGGAGCTGCTATACTTTTTGTCCACAAGATGCTCCCAAATCTGTTTACTGTATCCGGCAATATACAGTATAATCCCTACACCATACTGTATAATATACAGTATAATCCATACACCATGCTGTATAGTATACAGTATAATCCGTACACCATGCTGTATAATATACAGTATAATCCGTACACCATGCTGTATAATATACAGTATAATCCGTACACCATGCTCTATAATATACAGTATAATCCATACACCATGCTGTATAATATACAGTATAATCCGTACACCATGCTGTATAATATACAGTATAATCCGTACACTATGCTGTATAATATACAGTATAATCCGTACACCATGCTGTATAGTATACAGTATAATCTGTGCACCATGCTGTATAGTATACAGTATAATCCGTACACCATGCTGTATAGTATACAGTATAATCTGTACACCATGCTGTATAGTATACAGTATAATCCCTACACCATTCTGTATAGTATACAGTATAATCCCTACACCATGCTGTATAATATACAGTATAATCCCTACACCATGCTGTATAATATACAGTATAATCCCTACACCATGCTGTATAATATACAGTATAATCCGTACACCATGCTGTATAATATACAGTATAATCCCTACACCATGCTGTATAATATACAGTATAATCCCTACACCATGCTGTATAATATACAGTATAATCCCTACACCATGCTGTATAATATACAGTATGATCCCTACACCATGCTGTATAATATACAGTATAATCCCTACACCATGCTGTATAATATACCTTATAATCCCTACACCATGCTGTATAATATACCTTATAATCCGTACACCATGCTGTATAGTATACAGTATAATCCGTACACCATGCTGTATAATATACAGTATAATCCCTACACCATGCTGTATAGTATACAGTATAATCCATCCTTGTGACTGCCCCCATTCAGTTAACGTCTCCTTAATTAAAAAAAATAAATAAAATAAAACAAATCAGTAGCTCATGTATACATTTCTTTATTGGCAAATGGGGGAGTGGCATGGGAGGAGCCAGGGTAGCATGTGGGATGGGCCGGGGTAGTGGGCAGGGTTAGGGGCCCCATTCAGATTCTTGTTATGGGGCCCAATGATTTCTATGTACGCCCCTGCTCAGGGGGAAGAGATAGGGGCGGAGAGGTAGGCAAGAATACTCACTCTTTGATCCTCCCCCATCAAAGCTCCTATGTTTGAGCTGAAGCCGACCGTGCTGCCACTTACCTGCCTCTCTGCTCCTGTCTCTTCCCCCTGAGCCTTTTTTTTTTTTTTGGGGGGGGGGAGTATGATGATAATGATGGTGACAACTGCCGCAACACCCAATCGTCTCAGTGGGGGGCAGAGGTGGAAAGAACTGACTCTTCAGTCACACTGTCTAGAATGGCGACCCATATGCTTGCTTGTTTACACAGTTAAAGGCATATAGTTGACATCAAGCAGTCTGATGATCACTGGATAGCCATGCTTTTAGATCCTCCATACTGAGGCAAAATGGAGGAAAGGAAGGTTTTCCTCTCGCAGAAATGGAGGCCAAATTACATTATTACTGGGAGACACCGGTACGTAGCTTGCCGCAGCTTACGGCGAGCAGACGCCTGACGCCAGCATGTCTGAAAGGGAGGCCCCTCTCTGCCCCCGCAGAGTCACCACCCTCCCATCTCCGTAAGCAGCATAAGCTTCAGTAGCAGCAACAGCCATTTCAGTCTCCTCAACATGATGGAGCAGTTTCTCCACTTTCCACTCCAGGCTGAGGCTGGTCAGCAAGCTGACAGCTCTCGCCTCAACTCCTAGTTTCAGGCCCACCTAAACTATATTCAGTCTCTGTCGCATACCCTGTTCTCTTTTTTGTTTCTTGCCCAGCCTCCAGTGTCATCTTGGAGAGGATTTTGAGCGCTGAGGGACGTAGTGACACACAAATGTACAAGTTGTCCTCTGTCAGTGTTCAATAGATTCAGGAGGATTTTCACACTGCTCCGGCTGATTCTTCTGAAAAGACCTCGCCTTGCTGGCGATGGCCCATCTCGCTACTGTTGTTGCCACTATATCCGTACCATACCCCCTCCATATCCACACTGCACTACTGCTGAAAATCCCAATGAAAAGGGAGAATTTTTATAGGCTCATTCACAACGAGACACTTTTTCTTCTGTCAATCAACACTTGTGCGTGTCACATGGGAAAGCATTCCGACCCTATCAAGGCATAATTTTTGGATGCTTGGTCCTCCAAGCTACTTTTTTATTTATTTTTTTACCCCATAACACTGTTTGTGTTTAAACGTCATCTGCCCCTCATAATGGACAATTTTTGGAAGCTTTGGAATATGTATGAAAAACCACACCTGTGCCGGTGTGGTGTGTTTGTTGGAACAGAGTTACTGAAAGCAGCAGAGAGTTCAGTGGCCATAAGGAGGATTGTAAAGTATTTGTATAATATTCTAGAGTTTTCAAACCAGCGCCTGGATCTGAATACTTTTGTAATTGCATGTAATTAAAAATGTATTTTAGCTACTGAGTTATTCAATGAGATCTATCTGTACAGCGCCACCTGCTGTTTGCTCTTTTTCTAATTTCTCTGTCCTGCTCACTGAGATAGAAGCACATGGTCAGTTTCATCATTCAACTGTCACCAACTGGAGCAGAAAACGCACACTCTCTGAGAAAGGACATGTCCCCTAAGCTGCCAGATTGAAATAACTCTAGCAGAACAATTGGAGCAATGAACAGGGAGATCCATGTGAGCTTCAGGGCTAGTTCTAGCTTTGTTAGAAAGAGATTGTCATGTACGAGATGATGTATGATTTTAAATTTTTACATTAATCATGATAACCCCTTTAACTGCCTATACTGAATTTACAGACATCTCTGCATATGGTGCAAGCAAACCTCAGGTCTACTTTGGCCAACATTGGCAAAGTACAGGATGGCAGTCCTGTTAGCAGACTGTATTCCATTCATGGGGCGACTGGCCATAGACCCTACAGGGAAATTTCCAGGTACTCCTCCTAGCTTCCAGCCAAGTACATAAACATCTGAGGTACTCAGCATTAATTAATGTAGGTGCATAAGGCACTGATACAGTTGGCCAGTGGCCACAGGTGTCCTCCTGAATTCAACTGTATTGGTGTCCTCAGGACAATGATACAGTTTTATACTGTTGCGCTAATGGCAGTATTTTCTGCTGCACTGTGGTATTGCTGGCCCCGTCTACTTCTGTTTTGCCGACTTCTGTCAATTTGGACCTTCCTTCAATATGGGGCCACTTTTAGTTTTTTTCCAGGGCCACTTTCAGTTCCCAGTTAGCCCCTGATTCCATTGTACATACTTCAGAGCTTTTACATAGCCAAAGTAAGAAAGTTCAGTTGCACCCCTCGGATGTTTCAGAACAATTGTACAGATTACGAGAAAGGGACTCATCCCTCCATCTCTCATACACATTCTTGGATATTGCATATACTATCTGTGCAAACTGCATTTGATATACAGTACAGTACACCGTGCCTATGTGACTTATCCATTGACAACTGCAGTAAAGTACAGTAAGGTTCTTTCAACTAAATAGGTATCGATCTACCAATTAAAAGTGCTCTATTACACCTGGAGAAGGGGTTTTAACCCCGAAACATGTAGTCTGTAGACTGTCTTTTTGTCTTTTTAGCAAATATTAAATTATCAATTAAATTATTATTTATAGAGATGAGCGAATCTATTTGACGCTTCGTATATTTGTCACGAATCCTCCTTATTTCCTACTCTGAAGCGAATCCGGATTTATTCAGATTCGCATTGTACGATTCGTAAATGTTCTTAAACTTTTAAATGCTAACGCTACGTACGCATTCTTCTTGCCCCCCCCCCCCCCGGTCCCCAGAAGCGGAAAAATGACAATATGCCCCCTCAAGAGCGGGAAAAACCAACCTGGCCCACCGGGAACTATCTATTTACAAGATAGATATTTACTCCACCCTCCACTCCAGTTCAAGCCAGCGGTGAACAAGATAACACAGCATGGCGAAACAACTGCGACCAAAGTGGGGAGAGATGGTGTTTGGTAGCGAGTACCTACCCCAAACCACTGGCCACTCCAGAGGAGATCAGAGTGTCACAATTGGCCAAGAGAATCCCACCGGGAGCTGATGTGTCCGCCATGCCGGCTGGTGCGGTGGTGTGGACTGGAGCTCCCACTCCGCCGCCCAGGAACAGAACAAACATACCTTCGATGCGGCAGAATCCCATCGTGCCTACATCAGTGACGGCCCATGTCCAGACCCTATGGGACTATAAGAAAGAGGTGGAGGACTGGGTCATCCAAGTGCTTGAACATCTGAGGCCGGGAGATCCTAAGCTGGAACGGCGTAAAGGAACCATCCTATGGTTTTCAGTGGAGCGAGGCAGTGGCTTCCTTGCAAACGACGAGGACGGGGAGGAGTACTTTGTGGGCCACAGGTAAAGATGAGCGAATCATCCAAAATTCGCTTCGGCGAATAATCGACGAATTTCTGACAAGATTCGTTCTTAATACGAATATATTCAGTCGACATTGTGTGAAAAAATAATTGTTGTTTTGCGAACATTCCTAAACAAATTATGAACATATAGTCAGCTTTGTTAAAAGAACGTAATACGTAAGCATTAGCGTACAAAGTACGTACGAATCCTAGC
>ONZH01025815.1:0-163606 GCA_900303285.1 Rhinella marina
TAATTTGAGGGTAGTTTCCAAAATGGGGTCATTTATGGGTGGGTTTCATTACATAAGCCCCTAAAAATCACTTTATATCTGAATTGGGGCTTAAAAAAATGGTTTTGGAAAATTTGGTGAAAATTTGAAAAATGGCTTCTAAACTTCTAAGCCCTCTAACGTCCTAAAAAAGTAAAATGACATTTATAAAATGATGCCAACATAAAGTAGACATATGGGGAATGTAAAATAATAACTATTTTTGGAGGTATTACTATGTATTTTGAAAGTAGAGAAATTGAAATTTGGTATTTTTTTATAAATAAAAATGAAATATTTTGCCAAAAATTTACTACTGTCATGAAGCACAATATGTGACGAGAAAACAATCTCAGAATGGCATGGATAAGTAAAAGCGTTCCAAAGTTTTTACCACATAAAGTAACACATGTCAGATTTGCAAAAAATGGCCTGGGCAGAAAGGTGAAAACAGGCCCGGGGTTGAAGGGGTTAATCTGCTAAAATGTTTGAGGGAACAGCCAATACTGGATTGCTCATTTCCTAATACTGGTCTACCTTTTTTTTTCTCTTTCTTATCTGTCTTTGTGTTATCCCTAAGAACATGGATGTTTGTGGGGACAGTGATCTGGGCTCAGTTAACACAGAATAGAATCCATGTGGCGTGGTCGAGGAGTACCACATACAGCATAACTCTCTCCAATCTGGGTTCCGGGTCCTGCAGATGCTGCAGGTCCATTACCCAGGACCATTATAAGGTGAAAGACTTAGTTTTTCCTTTCTCCATTTGGGATGTGGTTTAAAATTACCGTGATAACATTCATAATAATACTTGACACTTTCTCTGTCTCTCTACACCTCCTTTATACACTTTCCGTAAGATACTCACAATCTGAACTCCTGTGAGCTCGTTATCTTTCAGGCACCCTTTATTTTTCCTACATGCTTTTTTTCTCACTACTCTGGATTCAGTTTACCATCGGGGTGCATCTCTATAGCTTCCATTAGCTTGCTGATGTTCTTCACTGCCTGTCTACATTCTTTCTCCCTTACTACTTGTGTGACATCTTATGTCAAGCTACAGTTTACCACAGGTGAGACCATTTCCATCACAATCCCTTCCTTTTGTGATTCTAGCATGGGCAGGACACCCAGGACCAAGTACTTCAATTGACCTTGTATCAAATGCAGAACCTAACCTAACATCTTCACTCGGTTCCCCTTGACCTGGAGTCCTGAACACATACACCATCTAAAACACCCTGTTTGGAATCGAGATGAAGTTGCCTCCAAGTGCTGACTTAATCCTAGTAACAGAAAAAACAGAGGTTAAGTCATTTCATCTAATTAAACAATATTAACTTATTATAGGTATGTGTATATCCTTCATTTACTAAGTCGCATACTCGTTGTGGTTCTACTTGCATCTATGTGCTTTGCTTCCCACTTGTAGCCATGTCACAGAGAATACCAGTAACTAAGATGGCCACTGGGCGGGGACTGAGTTAAGATGGCCACCAGGAAGGGAAGTTCCCTAAGTTAAGATGGCTGCCAGAATGGACATTGGGACGTAGGGCGTGCCGTCTTGTGTGATAACTGGATACAAAGAGGTGAGCCACGGGCGTGGTTTTGGCACTGACATACTTCACAGGTCCACCCCTCTGAAGAGGGAGACTGAGGGGGCTAGTGATATGGCGGGGGATGTGTCTGCGGGAGCGCGGTTGGGTCCTCCTGTACCATCTTAGAGGCCGTGCTGACGGCATGTAAAAGTAATCATTTGTCTTTTCATTACACATTTCTGCCCAGACTAATTTCTTATATTTAATAATTTTCCGCTGATGCTCGCATTGTTTTTCATAACAGAATGTAATGTTGTAAATTCAAGGCCGTATGTCCAGTGTTCACTCCTTTTTGGCCTAATGCCACAGCAAACATTTCCCTGTGAGTGATGATTTCTTCCATTCTCAACTTAACCCTTAATTTGGCCTCATCATCAAAGTTGAGCAGATATCGCTCACAGTAAACTTGGCTGTGTGACCTTCATCTACTAGTCGATTCTCTGGCAAAACACACAAGGTCAGATTTCTGGTCCACACAGACATAACAAGTCAACTTATTTTCCTTGAGCCACCACCTGCGGGGCCGTCTGTTCTCTGGGTAACAATTACCCCGAGTTACCACCCATGTTTCAACTTTTCAGAACGGAGTCGGGCAGACAAGACACAAACAGCACGCCTGACAAGGGGAGGGGTTAGTCTCAATCAGACTCAATTCTTCTGACCGCACGGACTGCACACTAGCTTTGAGGTTTGATTACATCTGCTACGCGCTGCCTGTACACTGCAGCCTAATACAGAAAATCACTTCTGGCTGGTCACGTCTCTCTAGACAATCATTCTAGACGACCCGGCACAGGAAAACCCTTCTGGCCGGTCACGTCTGTTTAGACAATCATTCTAGACGACCCGGCACAGGAAAACCCTCCTGGCCGGTCACATCTGTTTAGACAAGCCAATGCAATCACTTGGATCTGCAGCTACAATTGTTTCTCAGGTTGTGGGGCAGAGGATACCTGGGGCGGCACTGGAATTGGGAGGGTCGGCGCCTGGAGGAGACAGCGGTCACAAAATTTCCCTAATTATGAAAATCTGGTCCAAATTTAAGGACATTATGGGTATGGAGGGATTCAGTTCCCTCACTCCACTGTGGAGCAATCCGCAACTGCCGGAGTTTTTCAGGCTGGAGGGATTCTCCCCAGGGGAATTGTGTTTCTCCAACAAATTCAGACAGGGGTCTCCGTTAAATCCTTTGCCCAGCTTCAATCTGAATTTAATATACCCCACAAAGCCTTTTATAAGTTTCTACAGCTCAGGCATGCGTTTCAAGCTCAATTTAGAAAAGGGTTGTTGATTTCAGCCACAGCCCCTATTGTCCAACATCTTATGACGGTGGGTAGTACGAAGGGTCTCATCTCAATGCTCTATAGATGTATGTTGGAGAAGTCTAAACCTCGCGACCTCTTACCAATAAAAGAAAAATAGGAGAGCGATGTAGGAGATATATCTCAAGAACAGTGGGATAATCTGCTTGCTTTGACCCCTCTTCTTACTGTGTGTGAAGCACAGAGAGTATCTGAACTTTTTCTTATACATAGGGTATATAAGACACCTCTATTTCTCTACAAAATAGGAATCCGAATGGACTCAAAGTGTCCTAGATGTGGAAGGGAGGAGGCATCCTTGAAACATATGTTTTGTGAGTGCCCCGAAATTGGAGCTTTTTGGGATGGGGTGCTGAGGGTGATATCGCAAACCTCTCGGGTGCAAATTCCTAGGGACCCGAAGGCGTGTCTTTTGGGTCTGTTTACTCAAGCTGGAGATGAAAATGATGTATCCATAATGATTGGGAGAATGCTATTTCAGGCAAGGGTTCTAATTGCTAAGCATTGGATTCAATCAAGCCCTCCATCGGAACGTGAATATATAAACAGGATGAACACCATATTAAGATATGAGAGGGGGGGTCTATCTAAAACGCAGGTGTCCCAACTAAATTTATAAAGCTATGGCAGGGGTGGCTTGAGGTCCCAGGTCTGGCCTCTCCAGCACTGAAAAGAGAATGTTTGAATTATTTTTTTGGTTCTTTATTATTATAATAAAAACTAAAAAATATTGTATAAATAAATGTTACTATACTATGCATCCATTGGTCTGTAACGCATTACTGAAATACATGTATGTAATTTATTTTCTTTTTGCCATGACAACTACAGACAGGATTAATGTACACATGTTGCACTTTATTTTTCTGCAATAAAATATTATCTCTGATTAAAAAAAAACAAATAATGGATCTAAAAAATCAATGATTGTTCAAAATTAAAAAAAAAACAATTTTGAAGGCTCAAATACGAGCTTCAAAATAATAAAAAAAATGTTAAAAAAAAAAGTTAAATATATAAAACATTTTTTTTAAAAACTTGCAATCACCCCCTTTCTGTAGAATAAAAAAATACATAAATAACAAAAAATATAAACATCATGGGCATCATCTTTAAATGTCCATACACTTAAAATATGAAAATATTTTTCCAATACGATGAATGGCGTAACAGAAAAAGGGGTCACAGCAACCAATTTGCCATTTTTTTCATCGCTTCTCTCCCAAATAAAATGTAATAAAATGTAATCAACAAGTCACACACACTCTAAAATGGTATCAATAAAAACTACAGATCGGTCTGCAAAAAATGAGCCCCCACAAAGCTCAATAAATATAACTATAAAAAAGTTATGGGGTCAGAATATGGTGATGTAAAAAAAACAATTTTGGTTTTCAAACTTTTTACACTATTTAGACAAAAAAAGTATATATATGTGGTATCACTGTAATCGTACTGACCCAGAGAATAAAGGCCACAGGTCAGTTTTGCCACAAACGTACCGCTATGGAAACAAAACACGCAAAATGGTGGAGGAATTGCATTTTTTTTCCAATTCTACACCATTTGGAATTTTTTTCCCCACTACATTTTATGCCATATTAAATGATGGCATTAGAAAGTACAACTTGCCCCGCAAAAAATAAGCCCTCAAACAGGTATGTGAATGGAAAAATAAAAATGGTATAAATAGGGAAGAAAAATCAAAACGCAAAAATGAAGAAATTTCTGCAATAAATCAGTCATGTGCCAGTAAACCCTAAGGGGGAGATTTATCAGACGGGTGCAAAGTAGAACTGGCTTAGTTGCCCATAGCAACCAAGCAGATTCCACCTTTCATTTGTGACAGCTCCTCTGGGAAATGAAAGGTGAAATGTGCAACTAAACCAGTTCTACTTTACAGCTGTTTGATAAATCTCCCCTTAAGTGTTCTCTTTTATGAAATGCTGACAGGATTGCCAGATTAGCCCTTTGTTTAGCTTCCATGAGATGAGCTTCATGATAAATTCTGCCTTAAAGGGGTTGTGCCAGAATAAAAAGTAAAAATAATCACTGACCACTGTGGTGATGCCAATAGGCACGCCACATGCATAATTGTGGGGAATCTGCACTTCTTAAAAATTCCACGTTTATTACATCTTTAATTAAAGGGGTATTCCAAGACTTGGATAATGATAACCTATTCTCAGGATATGTCCTCAATATTAAATCGTTAGAGGGCTGACACCCGGCGTCCAAATTTATTAGCTTCTCCGGGCTTAGGCAGAGGAAACCATACAGTGGATAAAGTCCAAATCAGCTCAGCTGTAATTGACTTGAATAAAAACTGAGCTGCAGTACCCCGAGATAGCCACTACACAATGAACAGAACCTTCTGCTTCCAGCTCCATCCACTATACCGTGTCCAAAGCAGCTGCTTAGTGGGGGTTCTGAGTGTTGGACTGAAAATCCTTTTCAACAATGTAATTCTATTGTAGCATTGTTACATATTTTTAAAAAAAGTTTTTTTAAGAAAAAAATTTACTGCAGTTGTATGCCTCAAATTATTTTAATGGTGTTTTGTAACATTGTTTATCAGGAATACAGAAGGGGATATTGCTTTCTTGTGCAGCTGACATTGCAGCCTCATTTCAACACTCTGTTGCACATCACCTGGTGAAACGTACTCAACGAGCTATTTTCTTCTGCAAGCAAGAAAGACTTTTACCATCTTCAAAAGCTTCATTGGTGAGAACTAAGGATACAGCAGTGTGATAGTGTTAAATGAAAGATGTAGCCATGAATCATGCTGAATCTTACATTTGTAATTATGTGTATTAATCTGGATTATAGGGGTTGTCCAGGCTATCCTCAGGATAGGTCATTAATCGGTGGGTGATATTGGTGAACTATCCTCAGGATCAATAGTAAAAGCCCGGACAACCCTTTTAAGCAGTTTATTGGAATCTGCCACCATGTCTTCTTAAGGCCCCTTGCAGACGAGTGTGTGTCACACTACGAGTCCGCAGTGCAGCTCCCGGCCTGAATTCCCAGCACAGACGGGGGTCACATAGCATTATATTGATTAATGATGATATGTAACCCTTACAGTTCTAGAATGTATTAGATGACACTGACATAATGCTGTTAGTGTTATCCAATCCATTCCAGAACTGTAAGGGTTACATAGCATCATAAATCAATATAATGCTATGTGACCCCATTAGTGCTGGGAATTCCGGCCGGGAGCTGCACTGCGGACTCGCAACGCTCGTCTACAAGGAGCCTAAGGGTGCCTGCCACACTATTCAGTCTGCAGTAACCATGCCTACTACACCTCCTGTGACCATGTTACTACACCTATACATGAATTCTGCTAGTTTCTTGTTTGTTTCTTGCTGAATCACATCACTGACAGTCCACAGGCTCTTCCTTCACCAACTAGGAGTGCAAAAAACAGCTTGAATAAGCAAATATATCAAAACACATCTTATTCTATCATGTACAATAGTGTACTGAGCCTGTAACAGAGCCTGATGTGTGTGTGATACTGCCTGCAGAGCTGTATATTAAATCCATACCACTCTTTTGGAGGGACATTTATACATCATGAAAGCTCCAATCTCAGGCTTAGACGGGCCATGACTGCAGCCTGTGATTGAACAGCATTTGCAGCCATTTCCATGTTGAGACAGTAGCAGGATTGTGTATTCACGACCTGTGGTAGAGCTCACAACCATCTTTCCCCGTTTGATCACCGGGCAGGCAACACATCCACTGCATGGGAAAGTGCCTTTGGGTTTTTGCCTGGAGAGCCATGTCCCCTGTATTGGTCCACAGCATGTTTACAAGACCAATACAGGGGACATGGCTCTCCAGGCAAAAACCCAAAGGCACTTTCCCATGCAGTGGATGTGTTGCCTGCCCGGTGATCAAACGGGGAAAGATGGTTGTGAGCTCTACCACAGGTCGTGAATACACAATCCGGACGTGTATTAATTGTAAAACGATCGGGGTTATCTATGTGGCCACATGTATTTGCTCCATGCAATATGTGGGCAAAACAAAGAGAGAGTTTAGGAGAAGAATAGGGGAGCATCTCCGTGATATTAGCAACCGTGCTGATACCCCCATTGCAATACACGTCCAGGATAATCACACAGGTTTGAGAAACTGCGTAAAATTTCAGGGGCTGGAACACGTGAGAATGTCACCACGCAGAGATATAGACAATTTGCTGCTCCGCAAAGAAGCACAGTGGATTTTCACTCTTAAAACTCTAAAGCCCTTTGGGCTAAATGATTGTGTCCTATACGTGCTTTCTGGAATAAAGGCTATAGAAGGATTAATAACATCCTGTTTAGCTAATGGAATTTCCTGTAGCTATATGTGCAATACTTTTTGTCCTAAATACTGCTATGTGTAATTAGTTATCCATATACTCCGATGTTCTCTTACCATAATTATGTTTATAGCCACAAATAGGTCACAGCAGACTGGTAGCGCATCTCCCTCAATGCCATAACATTGTATCGTGAGCGGCTGTAGCAAAGCTCCCTGCCACGCAGGGATTGGCTACACTGTTTCGGAGGTTCGGCCCAGGGGGAGGAGCGCTATATGTTTAAACACGGGAGGCGGCGGCGCGCGCTACGGCCGCCATAGTGCCGGGTTCTGACCCACGCTGCACATGTATCAGAATAGTTGTGCAGTGTGTCATGATAGCTAGAAATGATATCAAGCTGCTATTCGCTAGGCTGTGGCTCCTGATGATGGTCACGCTATAGTGACCCAGAAACGCGTTGAGCCGTAGCGAGCTTGATCGGTGTAGCTGTGCTATTAGGTCATTTGTACTGGAGCAGGGTGGAATGTGGTCCTAAGCAGTCTGTGGTGCAGTGAATGGAGTGTGATGTCCCCGCAACTACATGGTGTGGGATATCCATTTACTGACACCTCGACTTATGTGTGAGTGATCGGCTAATAAGCCCCATCACATTTATTTTCCCCGCTAGGTATATTTACCATAATTAACCTGCTCCTTAATGAACCTGTATTGTGGCATACAGGAAACAATATTAATGCCACTATACCAGGCATAAATATTTGTGGGCATGACACCGGATACAGCAGAGTAGTTTATGCTCAATCTCTAGCTGCACGGTGCTTTGCCTTAAAGGGGTATTCTCATCTTGGACTAGCGATATGCCCCCATTGTCTTATAGGTGCGGGTCCCACTGCTGGGACCCACACCTATATCGAGAACGGAGCGGGGAGCGCTGCGCCTGGAGGACCCCGGGTTTCCCGGGGTCCGGCCACCACCAGGCGCAGCTCCCCGCTGCGCTCATAGAAGTGAATGGGAGCCGAGCCGGGCCGCGCTTGTGCGGTGCACTCCCATTCATTTCTATGGAGCCGACGGAAATAGCCGAGCCGTCAGACGTCATCGGCGCAGGCGCAGTGAGGTAGCCGGGAGCCCGGCGGCCAGCGCCGCTCACTGCGCCTGCGCCGCTTTTATTCCGCAGGGCGCAGGCGCGGGATTTGAATGGAGCACAGGGCCGGCAGAGGATCCAACAAGCTGCCTGGCCCTGTCAATCAAGTGAAGGTAGGCGTGACCGCGGGTGGGCAAACGGAGCTTACTAGGTGCGAGGTAACCGCCCCTTGCACCTAGTAAGCTTCATTTGCATACAACAAAAGATGATTTATTTCAAAAACGGGGGCACCAGTAAAAAAATGATCACCAGTTTGGGCATCAGGTGACATTTGCACATTGCAAATGTCATCCTGTTTTATATGCCCAAAACTGGTGACAGAAACCCTTTAATAACTGGAGATAAATACCTTGTGTCCTGGGGTACCCCCCGCTGATGCTGCCACCCTGCCTAGTTTTCTAAAATAGCGCTCCTGCGCTCCGCTGTGCCCCCCTGTAGTTTTCACGCTCAGTATGTAAATACTGAGCATCGGTACAGGGAGGAGGAGACGCCGGCATTTCTCAATGGGCGTCTTCTTCTCCCTGGCTGTGCCGCGATCCAATCACAGCGGAGAGCGTCACAGCTTTCTCCCTGGCTGTGACGCTCTCCGCTGTGATTGGATCGCGGCACAGCCAGGGAGAAGGAGACGCCCATTGAGAAATGCCGGCGTCTCCTCCTCCCTGTACCGATGCTCAGTATTTACATACTGAGCGCGAAAACTACAGGGGGGCACAGCGGAGCGCAGGAGCGCTATTTTAGAAAACTAGGCAGGGTGGCAGCATCAGCGGGGGGTACCCCAGGACACAAGGTATTTATCTCCAGTTATTAAAATCCGTGAAAGGTCCTCTTTAAGCCTGAACAGGTGTTTGATGTTTTAAATGATATTTAATTAATAAAGTAATATTTTAAGCGATTTAGTCAGGCAGTTAATAACTCTTCCATAAAGGCCAGATTTGTGAAGTGTTCGACTGATTGTTGTCCTATGGACAGACTCTCCCACCTCAGCTGTAGATCTCTGCAGTTCATCCAGAGTGATCATGGGCCTCTTGGCTGCATCTCTGATCAGTCTTCTCCTTGTTTGAGATGAAAGTTTAGAGGGACGGCCGGGTCTTGGTAGATTTGCAGTGGTCTGATACTCCTTCCATTTCAATATGATCGCTTGCACAGTGCTCCTTGGGATGTTTAAAGCTTGGGAAATCTTTTGGTATCCAAATCCGGCTTTAAACTTCTCCACAACATTATCACGGACCTGCCTGGTGTGTTCCTTGGTCTTCATGATGCTCTCTGTGCTTTAAACAGAACCCTGAGACTATCACAGAGCAGGTGCATTTATACGGAGACTTGATTACACACAGGTGGATTCTATTTATCTTCATCAGTCATTTAGGACAACATTGGATCATTCAGAGATCCTCAATGAACTTCTGGAGTGAGTTTTCTGAACTGAAAGTAAATGGGCCGAATAATTTTGCACGTCCCAGTTTAAATGATCCAATAAATTTTGTTCCACTTCACAATTGTCACCCACTTGTTGTTGATTCTTCACCAAAAATTTAAAATGTTATATCGTTTTGTTTGAAGTCTGAAATGTGGCAAAAGGTTGAAAAGTTCCAGGGGGCCGAAAACTTTCGCAAGGCACTGTATCTCAGAATCACTTAGATAAGTGAAACCATTACCACATAAAGTGACACATGTCAAATTTGCAAAAATAGGCTTCGGCAGGAAGGTAAAAACTGGACTGGGGTACAAGGGGTTAAAATGATTTTGAGGGCTTCTGTCAACAAAAACATTTCTGTATAACAGGCTGACCAGTGCGATGTGCTCTATCATCAGTTTAGTGTCAAATAGTATTTATTTGGTTGATTGCAAGGTACAGGAAAAATAATGCATACAAAATGTATACAAACACAGAGTAGATACATAAGATGTTTTTACAGTTGAAATGTAATAATAAACATATTAAGAAAAAAGGTGTCAAACAATGAAATTGAACGATGATGGAATTGTGTGGACTCCTCTTCGGTCGTGAACTGTTACAAACAGTCTGGATTTAGTAAGAAGGCCTTATGGACTCTCCCGGTCAGGAAGGAAAAAGAGGTGGAGGGGATAGGGGTACATGAGAGGCCTCCAAAAGCTTCCCTTTAGAGGGATAGAAAGTATTGCAGGTTAGGGGATTTAGAACAGTTTAGCCAGGGGTTCCAAGTCTGATGATAACGTTCCCTCGAGTCTGTCAATGTAGCATTTAACTTTTCGTACAAGGCTATGCGATTCACTCTGTGAATGACTGCCGAAATCGAGAGCGATGGAGTTCGCCACCGAGACGCCACATGAATCCTGGCAGACATCAGTATATATTGAAGTAGTTTATAAGTGGTATTATTGAATGCTGGTGGTTTAAGGCCCAAAAGGTATACTGGAGCTGATAAGGGGAGATCCCTACCAAATACCTCAAACGGCCCTCTTTTCATATTGGACCAAAACAGGCGGATCACAGGACAGGTCCACCATATATGAAGAGTGGTTCCTGAATCTTGACAACCTCTGAAACATAAAGGAGAGACATTGGGGTATATGAGGTGAAGTCTGGAGGGTACGAAGTAGACCCTATGGAGAATCTTTAGGGATGTTTCCATCAGGGTAACCTGCCAGCTTCCCTTACTGATTGTTGTACAACATTCGAACCATTGTTCTGATGTGAGGGTCTCCCCTAAATCCACTTCCCAGCCATGCATGAATGCTAACTTAGCGTCGGAGAGTGGCGAATTCAGGGTGGCATAAATGGAGGAGGGGATTCCCTTCTCCAGGGCCCTATATTTGCAAAGCCTTTCAAATGTAGTGAAATCTATCATGCTGTGTGTCGGTATAAGGGAGGTTAAGAAGTGGAAAACCTGAGAAACCCTGAAGAGTTCAGATGACGGAGGGTCAAAGGTAGAAATGAAGTATGCTCTGGACATGAGCTTAGTGTGGAGTACAAAATCACCAACATAACGAAGTCTAGTATTCTTCCACCAGGTAAAAGCAGTCAGAGGTAAGCCCGGGGGAAATAGGGGGTTGCCAAATAGAGGAAGTATAGGGGAGACGTTGCTTTGTAATTTATATTGAAACCGGACTTTCCTCCAAAGCTGTCATAAGATAGGGTATTTTAGCGGCCGGATTAATTGATCGTAGAGGGATATCAGCGGACCATATTAATGCCAAAGGGGATATTGGTTGTAGTAAGTCTGATTCCAGAGTGACCCATTGCAGTGGATTAGGTAAGGCATGAAAGGCTACCAATTGTGTCAGTTGGGCTGCCAGATAATATTTATAAAGATGAGGGACTGAGAGTCCACCCACCCTTTTGTGCAAGTGCATTATACGTCGAGCAATGCGCGGTCTCTTATACGCCCATATAAAGCGTAGAAATAATAAAAATCACAGTCTGTAGGAATTTCAAAGCAGATCCCGTGATCGGGGTTTGAAGAGAGCGAAATAAGTACAATATCCGTGGTAAAGTTACCATTTTTACAGTATGTATTCGTCCTATCCATGAGAGAGTGGGGGTATTCCAATTTATTAAGTCCTGACGAAGTTTTGGGATGAGATGAGCATAATTCCATTTGAAAGTCGAATCAAGGGTTTTTGGCAAATTAAATAAGGGAGGTAATTATATCTACTTTTAAAGCCAAAGTTAAGGGAGATCAACTCTCTTACATTCAAAGGTATGTTACAGTGCATAATCTCTGACTTTTTGGCATTGATCCGAAGGCCAGAATAGCCACTAAATGTATCCAAACATTTCATCAAGTTGGGTAATGTGGTTAGGGGCTTGGTAATAGTAAGAAGCATATCGTCAGCGAATAGGCTAGTTTTGTATTCTCGAGAGCCAATTTTTACGCCTGCTATGTTTGGGTCAGTGCGGATCATTATGGCCAACGGCTCAATAGCCAAAGCAAAGAGGGCAGGAGAGAGGGGACACCCCTGACGAGTTCCTCGGTGAATACGGATGGGACCAGGATCATCAGTCGGTAATTTAAGAAAGGCAGTTGGAGTCGTGTATAATGTTTTCACGGATAGTAGAAAGGCACCCGATATGCCCATGGCGGACATAACCTTGTAGAGGTATGACCAAGAAAGGCTATCAAAAGCCTTTTCAATGTCTAGGGCTAAAATAGAGAAAGGATGAGTATTCGTATTGGCCCATTGGATAATATTACAAATTTTTCTAACGTTGTCTGGCGCCTGTCTACCAGGAATAAATCCCACCTGGTCATAATGGATCAAAGTAGAAAGATGGGAGTTGAGACGCTTTGCCAAAATGGAGGTGAAAATTTTGAGGTCCACATTAAGTAAGGATATGGGCCGATAATTTACTGGGTATAAAGGGTCTTTATCAGGTTTTGGTATCACTGTTATAAGTGCGTCTAGCATGTCAGAGGGCAGCTTACCTCCATGTAGTACATGATTACATAAGCTACGTAAGTGGGGCATCAGGATATCTTTAAATTTTTTAAAGTAAAGTGCTGAAAACCCATCTGGGCCAGGGGATTTGCCGAGTTTAAGGGACGCTATTGCCAAATCTATTTCCTCGTCTGTAATGTCGAGGTTAATAGATTCTCTGGCGGATGAGGAGAGGGTCGGTATCGGGAGCGTTGCAAGAGAGGAAATATCTGCTGTGGAAGGATCTGTGGGTTGGGAGTACAATTTTTGGTAAAAAGCATGGAATTGTTGGTATATTGTGGTCGGATTGGATGTAATCTGTCCCCTAGCGTCTTTTATTTGGTAAATGGTATTAATGCGTTGTCGAGTTCTCAACTTGGCTGCTAACATCCTGTCTGGTTTATTTGCTAATTTATAAAATCTAGCCTGGGTCTATCTTAGCGCTTTTTCGGTGCGGTGTAATAGAGTAGCGTCCAGTTGGAACTTGGTGTCCTTAATTGCCTTAATGAGATACAGGGATGGTTGTCTTTGATTAGCCAATTCCAAGCGCATTAGTTTGGATTCTAGATCAGATTGAGCTTTGGAACGTTCCTTCTTCAATTTGGATGCCTCAGCTATGAGGATTCCTCTAACTACAGTTTTATGTGCAGCCCAGTTGATCGCAGGGGTAGTGTCAGAGGAAACATTGATATCAAAATAGTCCCTAAGAGCTGTAGATACGCGGTCTACTATAGAGGGATCTGTGAGAAGGGATTCGTTTAATCTCCAGGTATAGGGACACCTGGAGGGAGAGTCCAAATTAAATTCAACTAATACCAGGTCATGGTCTGACCAGGCACAAGGTACATGTCTCGCATATAAAAGGCGGGGGAGAAGCCTTGTAGAAGTTAGGATCCAATCTACCCTAGTATAGTGACAATGTACAGGGGAAAAATAAGTATATCCACGCCGTGGGCCGTTATACTCTCTCCAACAGTCGGCTACAGCCAATCCCTGCATAATGCGCCGTACCAAGTTTTTGGATTTGGAGGATAATTTGTCCGCTACAGGAGAAGACCTGTCCAGCTGTGCATTAAACGTCATATTAAAATCCCCGCACCAAATAAGTGATGAGGGATAGTACAGTTCAAGTAATTTGCCCAGGGTGTGGAAAAAAAGAGGCAGGCTGACTGTTGGGAGCATAAGAATTAACCACACATAGAGGTGTATTAAATAAAGATCCCACCACTATTATATACCGTCCCTCAGGGTCCACTATAGTGGTCGTAATTTGGAAAGGCAAAGAGTATTTAATAAAGATGGCCACTCCTCTGCTTTTAGAAGGGTATGGCGCATGCCCCAACATGGTATACCGGTTATGAAAGTATCTGGGGCAGGATGCTGGAGTAAAATGCGTTTCCTGAAGACAAATAATATCCGGTTTAAGCCTGTCGTATTGAAGGAAGGCTTTACGTCTCTTTTGTGGAGAATTAAACCCCTTGACATTATGAGATATGATCTTACACATGATTCAAGTGTAGGGTAATGCTTAGATCCCGAGAAGCAGTGACATGTCCAGAGCATATAAAGAGAGAGGGGGAAAAACAGTAAGATGAAGGGTAGACCGGGGAAGTCCATCTATAATCACACCAAAATAAGGCAATAAGGGGAATCCATCTAAAGCCACACAAGGGCAGTATAATGAAATACTCAGTAGTTAAGAAGCATAAACTCAATAGAACGAACATAATAACAATCAGGGGCCACTTGTCGAGCCAAACGTGTCGACATCGTGTCCTGAAACGCATATAGCGCGGAGAGAACATGGAACCCAGGCTCCGCGGCAATCAGCTCAGGAAATGGCATATAAAAGGAAGGAGGTATAAGGAGAAAACAATGTAAAATGAAAAGGAAAAGTGAAGGGAATAAAGGGAAAGGGAGGGGACAAAAGGGAAGGAAAAAGAACAAAGGGAAAGAGGAAGAAAGGGAAGGGTACACAAGCAAGGCACATCTGTTCCCAATAAAGAGTAAGGCGGATGGAGGGGCCTTCCTCTAACAAGGCTAAAAGAACGAGTCAGGGGAGAGAGCCCGACCACATCATGGCCGGTCCCTCCGCCCGAATAGACCCCAGCATCCACCCCCTGGTCCATAACTACCATGTCACTTGTTAAAGAACAATACAGCACAAGTGGGCCCCAGAAGTGTATACATGGAGAGGTCAATCAAATAGTACCCCACATGGAACAGAGGTGTTCCCATGGACCAGTGAGGAACCGGAAAACAGAGACCAGGCATTTACAAAAGGTGTCATAAGACATGAGGGGTATCTGTACATAAAATACTAAAAGTAAATCCTAACAATGGGAACAGACATTGAAGGCATGAATTGCAGAAGATTTCTCCCCTCCCGGGACAGCAATAGCAGATCGGGTGGAAAAGGACCACCTATCACGATCATCAGTTACTACTCAAGACAAGGAGAGATATCAGCAGAAATGAGCGGCATCTGAAGAAATAATCAAGTCCAGCAATAAAATGTGCATAAACTCTAACCCTTGACGTATTACAGTAAGCATTTGAGTAGGATGGATCCATTAGAAGGTCCCATGTAAACGATATGACCCAGAGCATCCTATGGGCAATATTAGACCAAATGTAAGTCATGTTACAGAAATGTTCCAGGACAAAAGGTTGCTCCAATAGTGGGACATCTAAAAGAATAAGAGGTAGCTAGATATATTGTTACCGAAGGTTGCGGGACATGCCCCTCCACCACAGCCCGCAATAGCGAATCGGGCGCTAAAAGTGCACCTATCGCGACCCCAGTCACAGTCCGCGGTAGAAGGGGGTGGCACCACAAGTTAGTAGTCAAAAAAAGAACAATTAAACAAAATGAACAGGTACGAGTAGTCCCGTACCAATAAGGAAGGAACTCAATGAAGCAATTAGTACAGGCCTTCGGCACAGAAGTACAGGGTCCTACCGCTGTATTCCAAGAAGGTCGGACATCCTAGAGTACCGCGCAGTTTGTCACAAGCTTCAGGTAGGATCTCGGGAACGCCTAGGAGCTTCAGGTGGGGCAGGAAGAGGCTGTCGACGAGTGTGCCACGATCTCATCGGTCTTTGCGGTAAAGGTACGGTAGCTGCAGGTCGGTCAAATGGAATACCTTCCCGTTGAAGCATGTCGAAACCCTCCGAAAGATCTTTTATTCTGTAGTCATGTCCACTGATCTTAGTAACACATAGTAACATAGTAACATAGTTTACAAGGCTGAAAAAAGACATCTGTCCATCCAGTTCGGCCTGTTTTCCTATAAGTTGCATGGCTTCTGTGTTTTGTACCTACTCCTGCTTTTGGCTTCCAAATCATGAGCATATCCTGATGCAAAATAGGGACCGTGTGATACAGGCCTTACGGATGCTCCAAAGACAGGATCATAATTTTTTCAGAAGAAGGGTAAAATAAATGGTGAAGTCAACAATGCCAAACAGGGACAATAGTGGCCCAGTCGTAGAGTGGGGAGGGTGGCAACTGCATGAGGAATAGTGGCCCAGTCACAGAGTGGCATTGTTGACTTCACTTCTTGCAGGCGATATGAAAGGGGAAGCCCCACCTGTACCAAATTTGAGCTCTTTGAAGTGCCATGGTCACCGGGCGCATCATTCTTCTCTTTTCCAGTGTAATTGGAGCCAGGTCGGCATACAGGAGTCAACCCCCGGGAGAGCCTGTGGATTTCTGGGTAGTGTAGCTTTAGTACAATATCTCGAGGTACATTGGGATTTCTTGGGTGACCCAGCGCTCTTTGTACCCGGTCCATCCTGAACATGTTAGAGTCCACCTGAGGCAATAATGCTTGAAATAGGTGGGTTGCAGTGCAGTAATGGTTTCCGGCATACCTCTTATTCGGAGGTTGGCTCTGCAGTTACGATTTTCCAGGTCCTCCAGCTTGTATTCTAATGCCTCCAATCTCTGAGCGTGCCCGTCCAGTCGAGAATTGTAAGCGTCCATGGCGTCTGCGACCTCATCCATCTTCTCTTCCAGGTCAGATACTCTGGTACCTAGGTCCTGGATCTGCTTGGTAAAGTCCTCCACAGCTTTGGACAGTTCTGTGGTAAAGAGTGACAATGTTGTTATAAAGCTCAGTCGGCTCAAAGGCTGGAACCGGATTCTCAACTGCGGACTCAGGTTCTGAGGGCAATAGTGAGCTAGAACCAGTTGGTGAGTCCGGCCGTTCCATGTTAGAAGGTTGTGGAGTACGAAAGACCTCCGGCAGTGTTTAGCAGGATGAAGAAAAGCCCTGCGATTTTTTTTCTTTTGCGATCTTGCAGGCATGGCGTGTAGAGAAGCAATAGCAGATAATTAAGTAGATTAAAAATCAAATAAAAGAATTTGCTGGTGCGTAAGGGAGGAAGGAAAGGCGAAAAGGACCTCCAAAAAAAAAAAACATCAAGCCGCGGGCGAGGTGGAGTGGATCAGTGATGGTGTCTCATCATGGCGATAGATACCGGAACTTCTCAAGAAGCCCTCTCAGCAATGCGATGACCTGAGGCACTTCAGAACATGGGGTAGAATCCGAAGCAGGTGTAGAGGTCAGGAGGCAAAGTTGGGGGTCTCCCTTAACGGATTATGGGATCTGCAATCCGCCAATATCTCGCAAGGTGGAGGGTAGCGAGCCCTCCAGATGTGGCAAGGGGAGGATGTTGATGTAGGTAGTACCCCTGGACTCACCACTCTCGGCTGATGATCGTCTTCTGGGTCCGATGCTGGCAAGATCGAAGGTGCCGTGCACTGTAGTCGTCACCAGACTCTGCAGCTCCCTCACTGGATCCTCCTCACTGCAGCCCCCCTTCTTATGGCTCCCTTAGCTTCAGGAGATATCGGAGCTGCAATCAGCAAATAGGAAATAGGCCACAGCCAAGACCTGGCCTAAAAGAAGATGTCTGCCCTTCCAGGGCAATATAACAGGGTTGCTGTGGGCACTGAGGGTCTGTGATGGGTGCAGTGGGGTGACGGGCTGATGGTAAGTGAGCCGCTCGTCCGCGCTCCGCCCGCACTTCCGGTCGGCCCGGCGAGGTAGGAAAGGCCGGGGCTTCAGAGATGCCGCAGAGTGAAAAATCGGCCTAGACTGCAACTTCGCCCCTCTGGGCAATCCTCTCGGCCCCCGGACTCCCACGCTGTGGGAAGGGTGAGCGAGAAGGACCCCGTTAAAGCTGTGGATGGCAGTGGATAGCGATATCCTTCACAGCGCTCTGCCACCATGCGACCTGCTCCAGCCGTGCCCAGGACACGCCCCTCTCTATCATCAGTTTAATAGCCATTGGTAGTTAATGTAAACGTCATCACTCCTGGGCCAGACTTCCTGACCCCCTCTTCAATGCTTGCTCGGGATACCTCTTCACATCCCTCCTGTAGGATTTTCCAGACATCATGAATCCCTTTTTCAACCCAAATACCGATGACTCCTCATGCATTTGCAACCTTCACCACTCTGTGACTGGGCCATTATGTTGACTTCTCGTGCATTTACCACCCTCACCACTCTGTGACTGTGCCATTGTGTTGACTCCTCATGCAGTTGCCACATCACCACTCTGTGACTGGGCCACTATTCCTCATGCAGTTGCCACCCTCCCCACTCTATGACTGGGCCACTATTGTCCCTGTTTGGCATTGTTGACTTCACCATTTATTTTACCCTTCTTCTGAAAAAATTATGATCCTGTCTTTGGAGCATCCGTAAGGCCTGTATCACACGGTCCCTATTTTGCATCAGGATATGCTCATGATTTGGAAGCCAAAAGCAGGAGTAGGTACAAAACACAGAAGCCATGCAAACTTTCCAATCATGTTTCATCTCTGTTTTGGATCCACTGACCAAATGCTGACTGTGTGAAGGCAGATGCTCAAAAGACAGGATCTGTTTTGTTCGGGTTGTTCTTATGACATATGAGAAGAAGGGCAAAATAAACAGTGACGTTAACACAAACTTACTGCTGGCACTACTTGTTTTAGTGTGTAACAGAACAGGTTCTGTAGAAATCTATGTGGAATCAGCTGACAACAGTGTAAAAGGAGTGTGCTCTTTCACTCTATAGTACAATCTTGGGCCACTGCACGATTCGTTATACCTGACGCTAACATTGACCTGTAAGGCTGCGATCACACTTGAGTTATTCGATCAGTTTTGGCTCTGTAACTGACTAAATGAATGAAGTATGAAGCGATTCTAAAAGTGACGCTTGTCAACTGACGATAATACAGACGCAAAGTAACTATTTCACTGCCACAGCAGACTACCTATGCATGTTTTGGCAATTCACAGTGTTCTACACCAATATACAGGATCTCTGCAATTTTTTGGAAATTTTCTGGAACCGTCGAAATCAAATTTTTTAAAAGTTCGCTCAACTCTAGCTATAGGCATCCACTTCCCAAGTAAATCTCAAGCCAATGCAGTAAAAGATTTGTTCGTTCCATTGCACAACAACAAAATATCATTGATAAAATAACAACGTAATTTTGGAAGTCCATAAGTCATATTCCTACTGGAACACTATAGTGTCCTCCCACGAGCCCAGGTGCAAGTTTGTATAGCACATGGGCTGCCCATTTTGGTGTTCCTGAGCTGGTAGTAAGACTCATACATGAAATAATTGTGTGTCAAAATAAATTCCAGTATCTCATGTATGAAATGATTATGGGTTTGGAATTTAATTATCTGTAGAATCTCTCTAGAATCCACCCCTTTCTCACTATGGAAACACCAAAAACTCTCATTATTGTCCTTATCCATTTCCACCTCGATTACTGTAACTCGCCATTAATTGGCATCCCCCCACCAGATTTTCCACTCTCCAATCTATCCTTAATGCAGCAGCCAGGGTCACTTATCTGTCTAACCGCTACTACTATGCCTCTGCCCTGTGCCAGTAATTACACTGGTTGCCCATACAGTATAGAATCCAATTTAAACTGTTCATCTTCACCCACAAAGCTCTCCACAGTGCTGCACCCCCTACATCTCTTCCCTCATCTCTGTCTACCACCCTACCTGTGCTCTACGCTCTGCAAATGATTTATGACTGACATCTACCATAATCAGAAACCTCTCGCTCTCAGCTTCAAGACTTCTTCTGAGCTGCACCAATTCTCTGGAATGCCCAACCCCAAGAAATTGGGTTAAATCACAATATACACAGTTTTAGGCACTCCGTAAAAACACTTTTTTTTAGGGTGGCCTATCACATACCCTGATCTAACGCCTCTCCATATATAGCCCATTTTCTGAACCTAATCCTCCACCAAACTCCATACTGCACTCATGCACCCAGAAGCACTACAGATATCCCTGTCCTCCCCCCCCCCCCTTCTATTAGCGAAGATAGTGTTTGAACCCCTTCTAAATCTTCCAGTGGTTATTTTGTTTGAGAGTTTTTTATAGAATTTGTTACATTTTAATTTTCTTATAAATCGATTCATAACTTTAACCCAGTCAAACACATTAAATTTAGTAGTGGGTTCAAATGATAGACCCTGGAAAATACCTTTGTCTTGTATTCCATCAGGGTCTCATGAATTGGTTGTCATATTCTATTTGTGTTTTCCTGCTCTCTGGGATCCAACTCTCTCCCTGTCTCTGAGTTGGTAAGGAGGGTGTTCACACCTCCCTCTGATTCTAAAAAAGGAGGAGGAGGAGGAAGAGGACACTAAGGGTGATGGGGCCGCCACACCTGTTCTTCCACCCTGCAGAATGAGTGGAGCTCCTGAGCACTCCCTTTTTTGAGACCATTTTTTATTTTCTCGTCTGCGCCTACCTCTTCCCTGATCCCTGCAGTCACCAGTTCAATTCTGGGTCTTTTCTGTATGTGAAAAGTCAATGTCTGTAGCAGAAATGTCTCCATTAGAAAATAAAAAACATTTTTTTTTTTTACGAAACTAATTTCTCTTTTAGTGTAGTCTGAAAAAGGTCTTCACTTGTTTGTAAGATAGTCTCTCTGCTAGAAAAATTTGGGTCTGTTTTATATTTGAGTGCTGTCTCTATGACGGCAATCAGATGTTTAGATTATCTGTCCAAAATAGTTTGCTTGTCCTCTAATGATATTTGCATATAACGAACTGAACCAGAACTTGATACCGTCTCCCACTTTTCAAGTAGCTGTGCGGACTGGAATCTTTGGGCTGGTATAATGTGTATCCTAAGACCTTTGGGCACTATGTTGTTTTTAATATAATTATTCAAGGATTGAACCTCCCACCATGATCTAATGATGATTTTTTTTATACCCCTAGTATAAGTCTTTAACCCCTTTGCCCCTCAATGGGCGTCTCCTCCCTGGCTGTGCCGCGATCCAATGACATCGGAGAGCGTCACAGCCAGGGAGAAAAAACTCCTTGGCTGTGACGTTCTCCGATGTGATTGGATCGCGGCACAGCCAGGGAGAAGGAGACGCCCATTTAGAAACCCGGGCGTCTCCTCCTCCCTGTACCGATGCTCAGTATTAGCATACTGAGCACGAGAAATACAGGAGGGGGCAGAGCGGGGCACAGGAGCGCTATTTTGAAAAACCTGGGCGGGTGGCAGCATCAGCGGGGGGTGCCCTGCAAGTAAAGGTATTTACCTACTATAATGTAAAACCATGAAAGGTCCTCTTTAAAGATGGCGCCCGCTCTGCTCAGGAGCCGCGGGTGGCCTGCTGTTTCTTATAGGGGACACCCGCGGCTGATGTCCGCAACCAGCAGTAATGCCGATCGCGGACATTTAACCCCTCAGATGCTGTGGTCAATCCTGACCACAGCATCTGAGCGCGTGAAACGTGCTGTTTTATTGCACATCGAATGTCGTAAATTAATAAAAAGTAAAACTGTGGCGGAATTGCTTTTTTTAAAATTTTTATTTCATCTCATTTGGAATTTTTTTCCCGATTCCCACTACATCATATGCAATAATAAATGGTGGTGTTGGAAAGTACAACTTGTCCCGCAAAAAACAAGCCTTCATACAGCTATGTGAACAGAAAAATAAAAAAGTTATGGCTCTGTGAAGACAGGGAGCGCAAAACGAAAACACAAAAACAAAAAACTCTCCAGGGCTGAAAGGGTTAAAGATAGAATTTAATGTAGGGTTTTCTTCAAGACTGCCATTACTCTTTTTCAGAAAATAATTCCAGCACTTCACCCAACCATGTATCAGTGTCAATGGGTCCCTTCAAGAAATCCGTCATAGTATTTAAACTCCTATCACAGTATTCTAATGGCGTAGAATAGGGTAATGCTCAAATATACAAACCACTGCAAGTAAACCCTATAAAACGTAACCTATAATACTTCTTTTAAAAGGAAAATAATGAAAACGATCCTTAGAAATAAGTTATTAAAAAAAAAAGATACCACAAGAAAACGTGTGCTTAAAATATTGTCATATCAGCAATTGTTACATGTTAAGTCCATTTCAAGGCCACAACATTAACAAATATAGATACCACCGAGGGAAGCCATGATACTGTATCATATGCTTCCATTTTTTTTACTCATTGTTACTTTGTTCAGGCTAATGGTCCAGGTGAGGCCACTGGGAAGTTGGGATCAGCTTATTCTAGCCGTGTTAAGCCCCTGAGACTATCACTGCCTACAAGCAGAGCACCCGCCCCAAAAACAGCTAAGGTAAACAGTGCTAAGAAGGCCATCCAAAGTAAAGCTGCATCAGACAATAAAGAAGTATGCTTGTGCAAAATAACATATCTAATATATAATTGAGAGCAATTCCAACTGCCCACACAAGTCCAGACCGCATGCAAATAAATACACCAATCATGGTGCTGTATCATCCCCTCAGAGTTAAGTCAGTGCTAGAAAATGGTGAATTAGTAGAGAGATCCACAGCACTCATCCATTTGAATAATCTGTTTTATTCAGTAGGCAGCAAACAGAGCTACACTGTGTGCAGAATTATTAGGCAAATGAGTATTTTGATCACATCATCCTTTTTATACATGTTGTCCTACTCCATGCTGTATAGGCTTGAAAGCTAACTACCAATTAAGTAAATCAGGTGATGTGCATCTCTGTAATGAGTAGGGGTGTGGTCTAATGACATCAACACCCTATATAAGGTGTGCTTAATTATTAGGCAACTTTCTTTCATTTGGCAAAGTGGGTCAGAAGAGAGATTTGACGGACTCTGAAAAGTCAAAAATTGTGAGATGTCTTGCAGAGGGATGCAGCAGTCTTGAAATTGCCAAACTTTTGAAGCATGATCACGCTCACTGTTGCAGTTGTGACGGCAAACAGTCAAGCAATGAAGAAACAGCTAATCATGGGGGTGCTGGGAGTTCCCCCCCCCCCATTTCTATATATGCCCCTTTTGATGCAGCCCATTATCTTATTGGCCTTGGCAGCAGCTGTCTGACACTGGTTTCTGCAGCTTAGTTTGCTGTTTACTAAAATTCCTAGGTCCTTTTCCATGTCAGTGTTACCCAGTGTTTTACCATTTAGTATGTACTGGTGACTTGCATTATTCCTTCCTATGTGCATAAACTTACATCTGTCAGTGTTAAACCTCATTTGCCACTTCTCTGCCCAAATCTCCAATCTATCCAGATTCATTTGTAGCAGTGTACTGTCCTCTTCTGTGTTAATTACTTTACACAGTTTAGTGTCATCTGCAAAAATTGATATTTTACTGTGCAAGCCTTCTACAAGATCATTAATAAATATATTGAAGAGAACAGGGCCCAATACAGACCCCTGTGGTACCCCACTAGTGACAGTGACCCAATCTGAGTGTATACCGTTAATAACCACCCTCTGTTTACTATCACTGAGCCAGTTACTTACCCACATACAGATATTTTCCCCCAGTCCAAGCATTCTCATTTTATATACTAACCTTTTATGTGGTATGTGAAATTGATGGTGTTTGTAGGTGTATTTAAAAAAAGTGTGACTTTTGTACAAGGAAATATAACTGTGTTTTATTATTTTAGGTTGTGTCTGGAGGAGTTGCCAGCAATGGATACATTCGCAAAGTGCTACAAAATTTAACAGATGATATGGATATGTCATTGTTTTGTCCTCCACCACAACTCTGCACAGACAATGGCGTAATGATTGCCTGGTGAGATAATAGGGTCAGTTTGATGTACGGGTGCGTCCAAATGCACAGTATGATTTGGAACCATTGAGTGATCCTTTAATTTACTTGCGAAAGGGCTTCTGTTTTAGCCAATCACAGACAGGTTACCAATAACCATGCCAAGGTTCTGGGAAAGTTCCCAAGATCTGCCAACAGTCTTTGCTTATTAGGCCATAGCCATATAGATTTCCTGTCAGCGCTACACAATGTTAAAGCATTACAAAACATTTTTTTATTATTCATCACCCCTAAGAATATAAAAACTAGTCAATACATTTTCTGTAACTTAAATGCCACTGAAGAAAACAAATCACCTTGCAAAAAAAGCTATCATAAAGCTACATTTATAGGAAAATAAAAAAGTTATGCTATTTATTGATGACATGGCATGACAAAGCAGATTGCTACTCACTGAACAGGCACTTGCTGGGGTAGATACAGGGGAGGATGATGGCATAAAGGCAAGGGAAAATAAGACCGCTAGCTGGGTGAGAAGGGGGGCGGGGTAGAGGGTGTCAGAAAGGCTTGTCCTGCTCTAGCACACAACAAGTTAGCATATGATGGTGATGTCAGTTCAAGGGTAGCATTTCTGCAACAAAAAAATTCATCTGACAGCAAGTGGAATGTATTATCCGGTAAGGAAGGGAATAGGGGCATAGAAAATGTTAGACAATCTTGGTAGTGGAGGATTTATTAGGGGAATAGATATGCAGGTATTGTCAAACAGTGTATTGTCCACTTGGCGCTCAAGTCTGATCTATTGAGGGTTGGTTTGATACTTTACTTGTTAGGGCTGGTAAAGACCTAGTGGCACATTGCCAACAATGACAAGGTTATAAGTTGGTGCAAGCCAATTGTATTATTTTCTTAAATACTACCTGTACCATGGGGCACAACAGAGAGGCAGCAATAGATTACGGAGGTAAATGAGTAACTCAAAAACTGGTGTAGGAAGGAGTGGTTTCATTTCTAGGAGAACTGGACTGACTTCTCTGTTGGTTACATGTAGAGATGAGCGAACATGCTCGTTCGAGCATTAGGGTATTTGCTTATGCTGGATACTCGGACGAGCATATCGCGATCCTCGAGGAAATGGCATCTTCCTTTTCCTGCATGTTAGGCGCCTTTTCTCAGTCAATCAACATTCAGGAGAGTCTTTGGTACCTCCTAGCATCACGTGGGGCCCCTACAAATCGATAGCAGGGATTGGCTGGCCAGATCAGATGACCTGGGAATATAAGAATCTGGTACCGTGCTGCTCTCGTCAGACGCCGCCTGCATGAGATTAGGGATAGAGCTGCTGTCTGTCAGGGAGAGTGTTAGGGCCTGAATTTAGATGTTGGTTAGGCAGGAATCATGCTCAAAGAACCCAACAGCCCTTCTAAGGGCTACAAGCACCTTTTTTTTTTTTTTTTTTTGTCTCCTCCTGGCGGCTGGCTGGGACACTGTGCACAGCGACTGGTGGCAGAAGGGACAGCACGTGGTCCACACAGACCCAAAAGAAAATTGCCCAAAGTTCTCTCAGTACTCATTTTTGCTGCTGCTGCTACTATACCTTGGCTTGCTGGGATCTGTAGTGCAGTCTAGGGAATACGTTTTTTTCTCTCATTTCTATACACTACAGTCCAGTTAACAATTATGTAGTGTGCTGTACAGTAGCGTCAGTCTAGGGAATACATTTTTTTTCTCAGATATATATACTACAGTGCAGTGAACAAGTCTATAGTGTGCTGTACAGTAGCGTCAGTCTAGAAAATACGTTTTTTCTCTCAGATATATATACTACAGTCCAGTGAACCATTATGTAGTGTGCTGTACAGTAGCGTCAGTCTAGGGAATACGTTTTTTCTCTCAGTTATATGTACTACAGTCCAGTGAAAAATTGAGTGGTTTGTGGTACAATAGCCGCCATTTAAAGACTACGCTTTTTCTCTCAGTTATATATACTACAGTCCAGTGAAAAATGGAGTGGTTTGCGTTAAATTAGCCGCAGTCTAAAGACTACGTTTTTTTCTCAGTTATATGTACTACAGTCCAGTGAACAATTCTGTAGTGTGCTGTACAGCAGCATCAGTCTATAAAATACATATTTTCTCTGTTATATGTACTACAGTCCAGTGAAAAATGGAGTGGTTTGCAGTACAATAGCCGCCATTTAAAGACTACGTTTTTTTCTCAGTTATATGTACTACAGTCCAGTGAACAATTCTGTAGTGTGCTGTACAGCAGCGTCAGTCTATAAAATACGTATTTTCTCTCAGTTATATGTACTACAGTCCAGTATAAAATGGAGTGGTTTGCGGTAGAATAGCCGCCATTTAAAGACTATGTATTTTCTCAGTTATATGTACTACAGTCCAGAGAAAAATGGAGTGGTTTGTGGTACAATAGCCGCCATTTAAAGACTACGTATTTTCTCAGTTATATGTACTACAGTCCAGTGAAAAATGGAGTGGTTTGTGGTACAATAGCCGCCATTTAAAGACAACGTATTTTCTCATTTATATATACTACAGTCCAGTGAACAATTCTGTAGTGGGCTGTACAGCAGCGTCAGTTTATAAAATACGTATTTTCTCTCAGTTATATGTACTACAGTCCAGTGAAAAATTGAGTGGTTTGCGGTAAAATAGTCGCCATTTAAAGACTAGGTTTTTTTCTCTCAGTTATATATACTACAGTCCAGTGAAAAATGGAGTGGTTTGCGTTAAATTAGCCGCAGTCTAAAAATTCCTTTTTTTCTCTCAGTTATATATACTACATACTACATACAATTTTACACTGACACAGCATGGTGGTGAACCCTGAGTGACCAAGTTACACTCAGGTAGCAGGTGAAGCACATAACATTTTACACTGACACAGCATGGTGGTGAACCCAGAGTGACCAAGTTACACTCAGGTAGCAGGTGAAGCACATAAAATTTTACACTGGCACAGCATGGCGGTGACACCACCAATGCCTTGGTCAGACTGAGATTGCAGTCAAATGGCTGTAGGTGAGCCTCCCAAAAATTTGTTTTGGAGTGTCTGTAGTTGACCCTCCTGTAAAATTGTTTTGGAGTGTCTGTAGTTGACGCTCCTAAAAAATTTATTGAAGAGAGGGCCTGTAGGTGGCCCTCCGTAAACATTGTTTGTAAAGAGCGCCAGTTGGCCCTCAGAAACATTGTCTGTTGGCTCAGCATTTGTGTGCGAAGAGGAGGAGGAGTAGAGGAGAGGATACATAAAGAATCTTCATGTTGAGCTGCTTTCCCCCGGTGGAGATTTGCATTCCGGTGAAATCCAGGCTTTATTCATTTCAATAATCGTCAGCCTGTCACCGCTGTCACTTGACAGGCGTGTACGCTTATCAGTGATGATGCCACCAGCTGCACTGAAGACCCGCTCTGACAACACGCTAGCGGCAGGTCAGGCCAGGGCAACGTGTCCAGCTTTGCAACCCAGTAGTTGTATGGAGCAGAGTGATTACGCAGGACATTGGTATGGTCAGCTAGGTACTCCCTCACCATCTTTCTGAACAGCTCCCCCCTACTGGGGGACGGGTGACATAGTCTTGCTGGGGTGCTATAAAACTGGCAAAGTCCTTGGAGAGTGTTCCCCTGCCAGTGCTTGACAAGCTGCCTGCTCCCCTCCTCTCCCCCGCTAGTTGGCCCACAGAACTACGTCCTCTGCCGCTAGCGGTGTCAGATGGGAAGGATAGTTTCAGCTTGTGCACCAGGGCCTGTTGATATCGATTCACTCTCATACTCCTCTACAGGAATGAGAGTGGAAAAGTTCTGCTTGTACTGGGGGTCCAGGAGGGTGAACACCCAGTAATCGGTGTTGTCAAAAATGCGAGGGTCACGGGAAAGGCAGCCTAACATGAAGTCAGCCATGTGCGCAAGAGTCCCAACACAGCAAGAATTCCCTTTCCTCAATAGGCTCTCCATTTCCTCCTCTTCAGCCCATACACGCTCAACAGATAAGAAGGAATGAGCATAGGTACCCTCTTCAGTCTCGCCAACAGTCTCCTTCTCTTCCTCCTCATCCTCCTCCTCCTCCAATACGCGCTGAGAAACAGACCTGAGGGTGGTCTGGCTATCAAGCAACGAATCTTCTTCCCCATCTCCTGTGACAAGCACAAAGCCTCTGACTTCATGCTGAGCAGTGAGTTTTTCAGCAGACAAAGCAGCGGGATGGTGATGCTGATAATGGCGGCATCGCCGCTGACCATCTGTGTTGACTCCTCAAAGTTGCTTAACACCTGACAGATATCAGACATCCACGTCCACTCCTCATTGTAGACTTGAGGAAGCTGACTAACCTGACTACCAGTTCTCGTGGAAGTTGTCATCTGGCAGTCTACAATCGCTCTGTGCTGCTGGTAAACCCTGGCTAACATGTTTAATGTGGAATTCCATTGTGTGGCCACGTTGCACAACAGTCGGTGAGCTGTCAGTTGTAAGCGCCGTTGCACTGCCCTGAGAGTGGCAGCATCTGTGGTTGACTTGCGGAAATGCGCACAGATGCGTTGCACCTTGGTGAGCAAATCAGACAAATTGGGGTAGGTCTTGAGGAACCGCTGAAACACAAGATTCAACACGTGGGCCAGGCAGGTTTTATATGCAGTGTTTATATGGGTTGTTGTTACTTTGGGAAATAGTATTGGTGTATAATGGCACATGTGTGAGTCTGCCGAGTTGCAGAGCTGCCACCAGGTTACGCCTGTTGTCACACACAACCATGCCTGGTTTGAGTTTCAGCGGCGCCAACCAAAGATCGGTCTGCGTCGTGATGCCCTGTAACAGCTCTTGGGTGGTGTGCCTCTTGTCACCTAAGCTCAGCAGTTTCAGCACCGCCTGTTGGCGCTTACCCACAGCAGTGCTGCTGCGCCTAGAGCTACCAACTGAAGGCGACGTGCTCACAGATTGTATTTGAGAGGAGGAGGAGGGGTTGGAGGAAGAGGCGTGATAAGTCTGAGAAACCGTGACCGAGGTAGGACCCGCAATCCTCGGTGTGGGCATTACATGACCAGGGTCAGACTCGGTCCCAGCCTCCACCAAGTTAACCCAATGTGCCGTCAGGGAGATATAGTGTCCCTGCCCGCCAGCACTTGTCCACGTGTCCGTGGTTAGGTGGACCTTCTCAGTAACCGCATTGGTCAGGGTACAGATGATGTTCTCTGACACGTGCTGGTGTAGGGCTGGGACGGCACATCGTGAAAAATAGTGGCGGCTGGGGACCAAGTACCAAGGGACAGCCACTGCCATCAGGTTGCGGAAAGCTTCAATCTCTACCAGTCTATAGTGCAGCATCTCCTGGCTCAGCAGTTTGAAAATGAGGACGTTTAGGGCTTGTGCATGTGGGTGGGTGGGTGGAATCGTATTTATGTTTGTCAGATGCAAAGACAGCTGAACGCTGCGCTGGGACACATTGGTGTAGGGTGTGGAGGATCGTGGAGGTGAAGGGGTGGTTGTAGGGCGGGAGGCGCTTGTGCCGGGGTCCTGGGCGGGGGGTTGACTCGCAAAGCCAGCATGTGACACAGGGGAAGGAGCAGTGGTGTGATCCGCAGGAGGTGAACGGCCTTGGTTCCATTGAGTTGTGTGCCTGCGCATGCTGGTAGTGGTTAGGCTGGTAGTGGTGGTTCCCCTGCTGATCCTGGTGTGGCACAAGTTGCACACCACAGTCCGTCGGTCATCCTCACTTTCTTTAAAGAACCTCCAGACTTGCGAACATCTAGGCCTCGGCACGGGAGCTTCACTCCGTGAAACAGTTGCTGATCTACTTGCTCTGGCCCTGCTTCTCCCTCTGGCCCCCCACTGCCTCTTCCAACCTGTTCTGGTGCTGCACTTGCCTCCCCCTCAGAATCACTGTCTTGACTAGGCTTACCAACCCAGCTCGGGTCAGTCACCTCATCATCCACCTGCTCTTCCTCCGATTCCTCACTCTGCTCCCCCCTGGGACTTACTGCCCTGACAACAACGTCAATGTCTGACAACCGTGTCTCATCATCATCATCCGACACCTCTTGACGCACTACTTGCACTAAGTCCACACTCTCATCACCCACAGACTGCGAAAGTTCTAAATTTTGGGCATCGGGACAGAGCAACTGCTCAGGTTGCTGTTGAGCAGTGGTTTGTGTCTCTGGGTAGGGTCCTGAAAAGAGTTCCTGTGAGTATGCCGTATCTGAATCCATATTTTCCATGGGGGGGAGGGGGGCAGGCTGGGGGGAAGGAGGTTGAGCTGGAGGAGCCAGAGGTCTACTCCCTTGGCTAGCGTGGGTGGACTGCGTGGAAGACTGGGTGGTGGATAAATTACTGGACACATTATCCGCTATCCACATCATCACCTGTTCGCACTGTTGTGGTTTCAATAGTGGTGTACCACGTGACCCTGTAAGTTGCGAGATATAGCTAGGTAGCGAAACTCTGCGGCGTTCCACTGCTCCCTCATCAGTAGGTACTGTGTCACCCTGCCCAGGACCACGGCCTCTGCCCCCCTACATCACTTGGACGCCCTCGTCCTCGACCCTTAGCCCTTGGGTTCAACATTTTGTGTAATCACTAAACTGTAGAACTAATATCTGAGGCCAAAAACATATTCTCTAGACTGCGGCTAGTGTACCACACACCACAGAATTTTTCACTGGACTGTATTAAATGTATCTGAGAGAAAAAACGTATTCTCTAGACTGCGGCTAGTGTACCGCACACCACACAAATTGTCTCTGCACTGTTGGATAAATAACTAAGAGAAAAAATGTATATTTTGTAGACTCCGGCTAGTGTGCAGCACACAACAGAATTTTGCACTGCACTGTAGGATATATGAATGAGAGAAAAAAAATGTATATTTTGTAGACTCCGGCTACTGTGCAGCACACGACAGAATTTTGCACTGCACTGTAGGATATAAGACTGAGAGAAAAAAGGTATATTTTCTAGACTCCGGCTAGTGTGCAGCACACGACAGAATTTTTCACTGCACAGTAGTATATATAACAGAGAAAAAACGTATATTTTGTAGACTCCGGCTACTGTGCAGCACACGACATTATTTTTCACTGCACTGTAGTATATATGACTGAGAGAAAAAACGTATATTTTCTAGACTCCGGCTAGTGTAACGCACACCACACAATTTTTCACTGGACTGTAGTATATATGTGATAGAAAAAACATTTTTTCTAGACTGCGACTACTGTACCGCATGCCACAGAATTGTTCACTGAACTGTAGTCACTGCCATGCTGTGTTAGGCTAAATTTTTGGGTGGTTCAGCTGCTATGTTAGTCTAACCAAGCCACTCTGGGGTTCACCGCCAAGCTGTAAACTGCAATCTCAGTCTTAACAAGTTATCCTGGGGTTCACCCCCATGCTGTAAACTGCAATCTCAGTCAAACTTTGTAATTTAGGGGTTCACCACCAAGGTGTGCTAGACTACAATTTTAGCGGGTTCACCTGCAATCTCAGTCACAGACTGTCATTCAGGGGTGCACCACCATGCTTTTTTAAACCATTTGTTTCTGAGCGTCACCTCCAGGCTCTCACCCATGATTTTTTGGAGGCTTGCCACTACACTGTCAGCCAAAATTGTCTTCAGGGTCACCGGCGGCCTCTCCAACAACAACTTTAAGAACGGTTACTACCAGGCCCTGGCACACAAACATTGTCTTGAGGGGCACTAAAAGGCTCTGCACCCACCCACGTGTGGAGACTAATAGGGTGCAGTGTGCGTCTTAGCGCATCTGGAATTAGGAAAGCTGGACACTGTGCTTGGAGGTCTGCCGTGGACAGGGTGGGTGGGAGGTGGGTGCGTGTTTGCCCGTCTGGGATGGGGAGAGCTGGGCACTGTGCTGGGAGAACTTTGTGTACGCTGAGGACTACTGGGTGGGTGCGGAGAGGGAGACACTTATGCCTGCGTCGTGGGGCAGGGTATAGGACAGCAGTGCCAGCATGAGCAGTGGTGTCACCCGCAGGCGGCGATGGACCTTCGTTGCACCTAGTTGGGTGCTTTCCTAACATGTGCCAGTGCATGTGCCTTGCCCATCTTGGTCTGGGTCAGCACAATTGTCTTGAGGGTCACCACCAGGCTGTTGCCCAGAATTTGGCGTAATGGTACGATTAGGCTGCCTCAGAGGCATCCATGCATGCTGCCCCTGCTGTTTCCTGTCCATTTCCGTGGTGTTTCCATCATTTTCTGAGGTTTCCAGGTTTTCACGCAACCTTCCCTGTGCAGAGCTTTGGTCCCCTGCAAAAAATGCTCGAGTCTCCCATTGACTTCAATGGGGTTCGTTATTCGAAACGAGCACCCGAGCATCCGGAAAAATTTGACTCGAATAACGAGCACCCGAGCATTTTAGTGCTCGCTCATCTCTAGTTACATGCTCTACAGTAGTAATGTGCTGCACTTGAAAGGGGAAGGTGCAGTTGTGCTTGTAGAAATCATGGCTAGAAGGTCAGAACAGCTTAAATTAGTTTAAAGGCAACTACACATGTAGAGGACAAGATAGTGAGATTTATAAATGAAGGTGGGGGTAGGATAGTTAATAAAGGTTTAAAATAAAAATAATTCCTAAAGATCTAACCAAAAAACTGAATTGGAATTTGTAATGTCTGAGGAAAAACATCATATAGTGGGAGTAACTGAGAAAATATTTGGATAATGACTGGATAGTTAACGTACGGGGTTACAGATAAAGGATTTGCATTCACATAATGTCCTGTCTGAAGCCAAAGTACAGGAATATGTACTGTATGTGAGGGGCATGGCCATGTGGGATTTCTATAAGTAGAAATACATGGAGAAAAAGGAACAATAATAAAATACTGTTAACATTGGTGATTATAATATAATTTGAAATTGTCTTACAATATTGTGATTTGTCGATGAGCCACAAAAACGCTGAACTTCAGAAAGGTGAAGTTAGAAAGTTGTCCCACTTTCTTTTTTACTCCACTGTATACTTAGAGGGAAAATAAAATATATGGTGAAATACAGAGGGATAAAGTCCATTAAATCTCCTAACGCAGGATGCACCATGTTAAACAGTCAGATCAGGTCTGGATGGCATACATCCCTGTGAGCTGCGGGAATTAAAGGGGTTGTCTCACAAAAAAAATATTCTACATTTGTCAAACCAGCAAACCGCTTTAAGTAATGTTATCAACATTCTGACAGACCTTTATTTCTGTAGTGAGACGGTCTGTCCCACAAGATAAGTGTCAATATTCAAAAAAAGGGTCAGTAATTGAGCCCAAAAACTAGCTGTAACTTTTAACCTCTGTTGCAATGCCTCTAACTCTTCCAAATCTATACAACCTAATCCAGCCCAGTCCCCTTAGTGTCCCCATGTGGTAATTATTTCTCCTTTCTGCACCCACACAGTAGTGCCCCCTTTACAGTAGTTATGCTTACATTATGCCCTCACACCATTGTTATGCCCATATTGTGCTGTCTTCACAGTAGTTATTCCCACATTGTGCTCCTTCACAGTAGTTATAACCCCTTTTCAGTAGTGCCCCTTTCACTGTAGTTATGTCCCTCTTTCAGTAGTGCCCCCTTCACAGTAGTTATAATAATTACGTCTCCCTTTAAGTATCATAGTAACATAGTTTATAAGGCCTAAAAAAAGACATCTGTCCATCCAGTTCGGCCTGTTTTCCTACAAGTTGATCCAGAGGAAGGCAAAAAACCCCTGTGAGGTAGAAGCCAATTTTCCCCACTTTAGGGAAAAAAATTCCTTCCCGACTCCAATCAGAATTACTCCCCGGATCAATGACCCATCTCTAGTAACTATAACCTGTAATATTATTACCCTCCAGAAATACATCCAGGCCGCTCTTGAACTCTTTTAGTGAACTTACCATCACCACCTCCTCAGGCAGAGAGTTCCATAGTCTCACTGCTCTTACCGTAAAGAATCCTCTTCTATGTTTGTGTACAAACCTTCTTTCCTCCAGACGCAGAGGATGTCCCCTCGTCACAGTCCTGGGGATAAATAGTTCATAGGAGAGATCTCTGTACGACCCCTGATATATTTATACATAGTTATTAGGTCTCCCCTCAGTTGTTTTTTTTCTAACGTGAATAAGCCTAATTTTGATAATCTTTCTGGGTACTGTAGTCCACCCATTCCAGTTATTAATGCCCCTTTCACGGTATTTGTTTCTAATATTCCAGTGCTCTGTAGTGTTTTAGTCTGTTCCACAAGATTAGCACATAGCAAATCTTGTGCCAATATTAAAAAAGGGTGAGTAACTGAGGCCAAAAACTGTAATTGGTTTGAATGTTTTCTAAGAGAAGCTACCGTGCAGTGTGTCAAAAAGAATACATTTGTAACTCCACATCAGCATGGCATTACTCCCAACTTTTGAAAATCATAAAGAGTGACAATAGCTCCAACTCACACATTTTTTAATACTAAGCAATGCCTCCGCTGAATCTATACAACCCAATCCAGCCCTATCCCCTTAGTGTCCCCAAATGGTAATTATTCCTCTTTTCTGCCCCCACACAATAGTTACGCTCCTTTACAGTAGTGCCCCTTTTACAGTAATTATGCCCACATTGTGTCCCCACACAATAGGTATGTCCACCATTTCTCTGTAGTTATGCCCCCCTTTCAGTACTGCCTCATTCACATTACTTATGCTAATTATGCTCCCATTCAGTAGTGCTATTTCACAGTTATGCCCCGACCCCCGAACTGTTAATAAAATAAAAAAGAGAACAGTAGATACTCATGTAAGCTGTTCCCCCAATGATTGGAGCACATACTGCGGTCTGAGTACGGCTGAAGTATGTCCCATTCTCAACTGTCTTTTTGTATTTTGGGCGCAGATACATTTTATTGCAAGGAGGTGTCTCCGCTTCGCCTTCAACTTGACTGTCGATGCTTGCCAGCAGACATATATATCATATTTGCCGAGTTGTGTAAGAGAAGTGCACAGGCTGATTTCAAGGCCTGCATGTTACTCCTACACAGACCAGCAAGTGCAAGGTGTGACCACATTGGATGCATAGCTCCTAGCCTCACCATTGCAATTCCTAAAGATGCAGAGACAGTTGACAGTTAAAAATACACTCACAACAGGTTAGGGATATTTGGCGTGTGGGTAAAATTTCAGGATGAACCTAATGTGACCTTTTCTAAACTTTTGAATACACTTCAAAGTTTCAGTACTTTTTGCACAACTTGCTGTTTTCTAACAAGTAGCTTAATGGCAAAATTCACAACAGGTGTTTGATCCATGAATCACTCAATAAATTTCCTGGTTCAATTAGAATTGGTATTTAAACAGTCCTCCTTATCATGTTCATATTTTAACATCATGAGACCAGGACAACACCTAACAATTAATCATTAGTACCTCGCCGTTGCGAGGCTTCAAGCAGGATGTTCTCAGATGGAAGTGGCCACTGAGCTTAGAGTGTCATCAGCAGATAGCAACAGAGATACAGAGAGACTGGAAGACGGACAGAAAGGCGTAGAAGTGGATGTCCTTTGGCCACATCCCACACTGATGACCACTTCATTGTGAACAATGCCCTACGGAACCGGATGATGAATGCCACACAACTCCAGGCACGTTTAAGGCAGGTGAGAGGCACCCAAGTGTCACATCAGACCATTTGAAACCATTTACATCAGTGTGGTCTGCATGCTAGATGACACCACCAAGCACAGGCATCATCGTCTTGCATGGGCCGGAGAGCGTATACGCTGGAAAAGGGACCAGTGGGCCCCAGTTATGTTCACTGATGAAAGCCGATTCATGCTGAGCAGAAATTATGGCCGTCAACAATGTTGGATACATCAAGGAGAATGCTATGCATCAGCCAAAGACGAGCCTTTGGTGGTGTTACAGTGTGGGAAGGTGTGTCTAGTCAAGACCTCCCTACACTTTGTGAATGGTACAGTGACAAGCCCATACTACTTGAATAACATCTTTAATCCAGTCACTGTGCCTTTGCAATAACAACACAGGCCTAATTTCATCTTCATGGATGAAAATGCACCAGCTCCTGGAGGTCACATCATTAGAGAACGGCTGATGGAGACTGGGGTACCTTAAATAGAGTGGCCTGCACTTTTTCCAGACCTGAATCCCATTAAAAACCTATGGGATCAGCTGAGTCACAATATAGAGGCTCATAACTCCATACCCCAGAACCTCAATGACATGAGGGCTGCCCTTCAAGAAGAGTGGGATGCCATGCCTCAGCAGACAATAAGTCGACTTGTGAACAGCATGAGACATCATTCTCAAGCTGTAATTGATGCTCAAGGTCACATGACAAGTTATTGAGATACTGACATTTTTGTGGGGGGTATACCCACCACTGTTGTTGGCTTTTGTTTCAATAAATAGATTGAGATGAGGAAATCACCATTGCATGCTTCTACTGAAATGCCCTACTTTCATTATATAATATCACAGTAACATGAACTTTTTACGTTCTCTATAAATTTCACCCGAAAATCAAATATCCCTAACTTTTTGTGAGTAGTGTACCTCGAGGGACGACCACCAATACCCGGTACTGTCCCATGGGATCTGGGACGGTTGGGAGGTATGGCATGGGATTAGTCCTGTCAGACTAATCTCATCAGCTTCTGCGTTGAGGTAAGTTCCAGGTTGTACCAGGGTGATTCATTAGAAGGCATAGATCATAATTTTTCCAAAGTATTTGATACTGTGCCACATAAAAGGTTGGTACAGAAAATGAGAATGCTTGTAGTGGGGAAAAATCTAAGTGGGTAAGGAATTGACTGATCGAAAACAGAGGGTGTTATTAACAGTGCATACTCAGACTGAGTGACCATTGGTAGTGGGGGTATTATAGGGATCACTAGTGAGCATTATGCTCTTTAACCTTTTTACACATAATCATGTGCATGTACTAGATCAGCATTAAGGAGATGTATTGAGTGAATTTGCTCCATACATAGCTGGTGCTGACTGTATAATACAATCGGCATCCGTCCGCAATGACCGAGATCAGCGATGATGGTCAACCCAGTCATTTAACCTCTCAGATTCAGCATTCAATAGTAACTGTGGGGTTAGGCAGAGTGAGGGGCTCCATCTGCCTTCTGATCAGAGCCCATTCAGTGAAATCACATGGCTGGGGCCTTGTACGATTTCCAGGCTGTGCCTCAGACAGCCAGCCTCTCAAAATCCCATAGACTGCAATAGGGAGAAGTGATCAGAAGATCACATATTCAAGTCCCTTAAGGGGACTAAAGTTACAGTGCAAAAAAAAAAAATTGGAAAAAAATATAAATAAAAAGTGATCAAAAATTCATTCATACCCCAAAATGGTATGAATGAATATAATGTTGGGTGTCTGGAAAAGGGCGATGCAAAGAAAATATACAAATTTGGTATCGCCATAATCGTACTCACCAGCAGAATAAGGAATTCATATAATTTTTATCCCACAATGAACACAGTAATATCAAAACGCCAAAAACGTTGGCAGAATTGTGGATTTTTTTGTTCAGTATTACGCCACAAGAATTTTGTTTCAAGTGGTAAATTAAATGGTGGCAATAATCGCTACAACTGTTCCACAAAAAATAAACTGTCAAATGGCTATGGGAATGGAAAAGTTAAAAACTTACGACTCTTGGAATGTGGGGAGGAAAAATAGAAAATGCAAAAACACAATAAGCGCGGTCCTTAAGAGACCTTAGAGGGATTGCTACAAGTTGATGTGGATAATTGGAGGCTTGGGCAGAGAGGTGGCAAATGAGGTTAACACTAACAAATATAGTAACATAGTTTATAAGGCTGAAAAAAGACAGCTGTCCATCCAGTTCAGCCTGTTTTCCTACAAGTTGATCCAGAGGAAGGCAAAAAAAAACCTGTGAGGTAGAAGCCAATTTTCCCCACTTTAGGGGAAAAAATTCCTTCCCAACTCCAATCAGGCAATCAGAATAACTCCCTGGATCAACGACCCCTCTCTAGTAACTATAACCTGTAATATTATTACCCTTTAAAAAATACATCCAGGCCCCTCTTGAACTCTTTTAGTGAACTTACCATCACCACCTCCTCAGGCAGAGAGTTCCATAGTCTCACTGCTCTTACCGTAAAGAATCCTCTTCTATGTTTGTGTAGAAACATAGAAGAATCAACAACAAGTGGGTCACAATTGTGAAGTGGAACAAAATTTATTGGATCATTTAAACTTTTTTTGTAATTTTCAATTGGATTCAGATCTGGACATTGACTTGCCCATTCTAAGACCTGGATACCTTTATTTTTGAACCATTCCATTGTAGATTTTGCTTTATGTTTGGGATCATTGTCTTGTTGGAAGATAAAGCTCCGTCCTAGTCTCAGGTCTTTTGCAGACTCCAACCGGTTTTCATCCAGAATGGTCCTGTATTTGGCTCCATCCATCTTCCCATCAATTTGAATGGGATGAATGGGCTGATGAAAAGCAGGCCCAAACCATGATGCTGCCACCACCATGTTTGACAGTAGAGATGGTGTGTTTTGCTTTTACGCCAAACATATCGTTTTGCATTGTTTCCAAAAAGTTGGATTTTGGTTTTATCTGAGCAGAGCACCATCTTCCACATGTTTGGTGTGTCTCCCAGGTGGCTTGTGGCAAACTGTAAACCAGACTTTTTATGGATATCTTTGAGAAATGGCTTTCTTCTTGCCACTCTTCCATAAAGGCCAGATTTGTGGCCAGAAGTGTTCGACTGATTGTTGTCCTATAGACATACTCTCCCACCTCAGCTGTAGATCTCTGCAGTTCATCCAGAGTGATCATGGGCCTCTTGGCTGCATATCTGATCAGTCTTCTCCTTGTTTGAGATGAAAGTTTAGAGGGACGGCCGGGTCTTGGTAGATTTGCAGTGGTCTGATTCCATTTCAATATGATCGCTTGCACAGTGCTCCTTGGGATGTTTAAAGCTTGGGAAATCTTTTGGTATCCAAATCCAGCTTTAAACTTCTCCACAACAGTACCACGGACCTGCCTGGTGTGTTCCTTGGTCTTCATGATGCTCTCTGTACTTTAAACAGAACCCTGAGACTATCGCAGAGCAGGTGCATTTATACAGACTTGATTACACACAGGTGGATTCTATTTATCTTCATCAGTCATTTAGGACAACATTGGATCATTCAGAGATCCTCAATAAACTTCTGGAGTGAGTTTTCTGAACTGAAAGTAAATTGGCTGAATAATTTTGCACTCCCAACTTTCAGTTTTATTATTACAAAAAAGTTTAAATGATCCAATAAATTTCATTCCACTTCACAATTGTGACCCACTTGTTGATTCTTCACCAAAAATTTAAAATGTAATTTTTTTTGTTTGAAGCCTGAAATGTGGCAAAAGGTTGAAATGTTCCAGGGGGCCGAATAATTTTGCAAGGCACTGTAGGTTCCTTCCCTTCATTACTAGACTAGATTTCACCTTTTGAGCCATCCTTCCCACCTACACTTTATCATCTCTTTTATAATTAGGGGTAAATATTGATATATGTGGCATGGATGATATAAGTGACTCCAGGAATACGAGTCAGTGTATTTTTGGAGTAAGAAATCTGTGTAAGGGCTCATGCACACAAATGTAGTTTAGTACCGCATCCAAATTTTTTGCAGATCAGATGCTTACCCATTAATTTCAATGGGGCTGCAAAAGATGCTGACTGCATACAGTGTGCTGTCCGTATCTGTAAGTCTGTTCTGCGGCCCACAAAAAAGATAGAACATGTCTTATTCTTGTCCGTTTTGCAGACAAGGATAGGACATGTCTAGAGGAGTGTGGAAAAAAATGGCAGGATGCACTCAACCGGCATATGTGTTTTTTAGATCCGCGATTTGTGGACTGCAAGACACTTACAGCATTGTGCATGTGTTATTAATGTTAGATTAGTTTGTGCAAATAAACTATTTTTTTGAGTTTTAACATACTTTATTTCCTCAGGAATGGCATTGAGAGACTACGCATTGGTGCTGGAGTCTTAGAGAATACAGATGACATACGTTATGAACCAAGGTAATGATCCAGACTGACTAGTAGTGTATACGTTAGTGTGACTCAATCAATCAAAAAGTTGTATACCAGTGTTTGTTAATTAAAGGGAGTCTGTCACCTCATTTTCACCTATATAACTAACAGCAGTGCCCCAGAGAAGATTGCAGACACATGCCAGACATACCTGTGTGCACTTTGTGTCTGTATTCCATGTCCAGAAAAAGCACTTTTATTCTGCAGGAAAACAGCTCCCAAGTGCCCGGCTGAAAGTGAAACTAAAAACAGCTTTCTCTCCCGACTCGATTTCTAGCAGCTATATCTTCTGATATACTGGATATAATGCTGTGATTTTTAAAGCTTGGAATGCCAGCTTTCAAAGAAAGTCAGAAACATTTTCTGCTACCTATCCCAAGATATGAGTAGCTAAAGCTGCCCTCCAGTCTGGTTTGCAGCAGCAGAGCCGGGCACTTGGGAGCTGTTTTCCTGCAGAATAAAAGTGCTTTTTCTGAACATGGAATACAGACACAAAGTGCACACAGGTATGTCTGGGATGTGTCTGCAATCTTCTGTGGGGCAGTGCTCTTAGTTATATAGGTGAAAATGAGGTGACAGACTCTCTTTAATCATTGTTTCTTAACAGTACCTTTGTTTTATGGTTCAAATATTTTATTGAGAAAAGGCAAAAGAAATTGCAGTACACATATCAAAGCGTGATACAATAACTCAAAATCACGTAATGTTACAATACAGTGTACAGATCCAATAAAACAAAGTCTCTGCCCAGTAATAAGAAATAAACAGCAGACATATAAAAGTATTTCCATATATAGGGGGAGACAACACAAAGGGAAGATGAAGGAAAGAAGGGTAGGGAGGGATAGTATCCTGCCATATGCACCTATGAAAAAATCTGCAAAGATATAACTTGTGAGATTAAGTGTGGAATTCCGCTTGGACCAGCCAAGTATGAAAAGCCGGTGTAGCCTTGAACAAGAGCCATGGTGACCAGGTCTTAAGGTAACAGGCATCTGTGCCCTCATCTCCTGCACAAAGTTCCTCCATCCTACGAATTGTTTCTAGTGTGTCAAGCCAATCTCTTATTGAGGGAGTAACGGAAGACTTCCAATACCTAGGTATAACCAGGCGAGCAGCTTGAAGAAAGAATCTAAGAAGACCCTTTTTGATATTAGAAATGGAACCTGGGAGAATGGACAATACAGCCTCCTCTACAGACCATGTGGAGTTGCAGTGCTTTCCAGAAGGGAGTCACTCCGCTACAAAACCACCATATATGAGACATATGACCAATTCCACTTCCACATCTCCAGCATAAGTCTGAGCAAAAGGGATAGAAAGAGTGAAGGATCGCTGGGGTTCTATACCATCTCGATATAATCTTAAAATTCTTTTCCTGGATTGCACAACTGATGGACGACTTGTGAGATAGGAAAAAAGCCTTTTCCCATTGCTCACAGGAAAAAAGATCGTCCCAATTCCCTCTCCCATGCCGCAACATACGGCAGAGAGGAGGGGGTACCCCCATTTCCCCGGAGCAGCCTGTAGACCAGAGACACTTGATGGGAAGGAGGGGAAGATTGGAGACATATGGATTCAAAGGGGGTGAGATCTCTAGTAAAAGTCGAGGGGGGGGCCTAGAGAATTTAGGGAACGCTTAAGGCTGGCATAAAGAAGCCACGCCCCGCTGCTATTCCCTTCCGGGAAGGAACTGAGGGGGCGAATAGATGATTTTTGGAAAAGGTGTAGCATATGATGACTATCCTCTCTACGTAAACCAAGCAGGGATCTCTTACCCATTCCAATAGGAAATGCTGGATTATCAAATATGGGAGTCATAGGTCCTAAGCGAGTGGAAATACCCAGGGGCGTCATGCATCTATCCCAAACCTGCAAAATTCCTCTCGTAAGGAGAGCTAAGGAGGAGGGCCTATTATCTTTCGTAAGCCATAAAAGGTCTCGTGTGGGCCGACCTAGTTCCCAGCTTTGCACCTGAATCCATCTTTTCGTAGCCCCACAATGAAACCAATCCAATACATATGAAAGAATTGCAGCTTTATGATATAGTTGCAGGTCAGGAAGGCCCACGCCGCCCCTCAGCTTGGAATGTGTCAAAAACCGTATGCCTAATCTGGGAGATGAGCCAGCCCAAACAAAATCTAAAAATAAAGAGCGGAGCGACTTGAAAAACTTCATAGGCAACGGGATAGGTAGGGTCCTAAAAAGATATAGGATCCTTGGCAGGATATTCATCTTTAATGTATGAATCCGCCCAAACCAGGACATGGGTAGAGACTTCCAACTCAGAAGATCCCTTTTAATAGTTGCAATAAGGGGGGGGGGAAATTGGCGGAGTATAGATCAGCCATTCTTGAGGGAATAGCAGTGCCCAAATAAGTAATATGGTTCCCAGCCCAGTGAAATGGGAAGGAGGACTTCAGGAGAGAGACAGTGTCTGTCGGCAGGGAGACGTTGAGTATCTCAGACTTGTGGAGATTGACCTTGAAATTACTGAGATCTCCAAACAACGTGAATTCCTTGAAGATATTAGGGAAACCAATTACCGGGTTAGAACAGAATATGAGAAGGTCGTCAGCATAAATAGCAATTTTAGAGTCTATGTTTCCCAATCTAACTCCCTCAATCGACGCATTGGCCCTGAGAGCTCTGGCCAGAAATTCCATTATCATAATGTAAAGTAGAGGGGATAGGGGACACCCCTGTCTGGTACCATTATGAATTAGAAGGGGAGAGGACAGGGATCCGTTCACCAGGACCTGAGCTCTGGGCCCATCGTAAAGGGCAAGTATACGAGTGATCATAAGAGGTCCCAGGCCAAACGCTCTCAGGGCTTCACCCAGGAAGATCCAATCTACCCTATCGAAGGCTTTCTCAGCGTCGATCGAGAGTAGGCAGAGAGGGAAAGAAGAAGTCTGAGCCCTAGCAATGTGTGCCAAAGCTCTAATGGTATTATCTTTGGCGTCCCTCCCCGGGACAAAGCCCACCTGGTTGGCATGTATCAATGAGGGCATATAGATCTTCAATCTTTCAGCCAGTATTTTAGCATAGATTTTAACATCGATGTTAATTAAAGATATTGGTCGATAATTACTACAAACCAGGTGGTCCTTGCCCGGTTTGGGGATCACACAAATGTGAGCGGTCAAAGATTGTGGAGGAAAATGGGCCCCTTCTGCTAGGGAATTACACATTTTTGTGAGCGGTTTGGAGAGTATATCCGAGTGAGTTTTGTAAAAACGCGGTGTAAAACCATCCGGACCCGGACATTTCCCTACCTCCAGACCTTTTATGGTGTGCACCACCTCCTGCAAAGTTATTTCTCCCTCCAGAACAGTCCTGTCCTCGGTGGAAAGCTTTGGACCAGCTAGTCTAACCATATAATCTCTTATCTTCTGGGCCTTTTGATCGGTGGGGAGGTCCACGTATTTCCCTCTCAAATTATATAGATCTTCATAGTAAGATTTAAATTCCTGTAGGATGTCTTTAGTGGCATGCGCCAGACCCCCCACCCTGCGGTTAAGCGCTGGGATATAGGAGGTATGACTTCTAGGTTTCAGCATCCTAGCTAACAATCTACCACTCTTATTCCCTTGTCCATAAAAGAGCTTTTTAAGTTTGTCCCTAGCTCCTAGGTATTTTTGGTCAATTAGTTTTCTAAGAGATGTCCTGACTTCACAAAGATCTTGGTAATCTGTAGAATTGAGGGATCCCTTATGTTTATTCTCTAACACCGCCAATCTCTGCAACAGGGACCCAATCTGAGCAGTTCTCATCTTCTTAAGCCTACAGGCATGTGAAATGAGTCTACCTCGTATAACGCATTTCAAAGCTTCCCATTGTATAGTGGGGCTAGAGGTGTCTGTCCTGTGAATCTCCACAAAGTCCGAGATCGTAGATCTGACCTCTGCCAGACAAACAGAGTCCCTGAGTATGTTGTCATTAAGCTTCCAGGAATTCCCGGGCCGTAAATGGTCCCCCAGGTTTAAGAACGCCCAAGTGAGGGAATGATCAGAGAAAAGGATAGGCTCAATGCCAGCCGCGGGTGCCAAATCCAGCAAGGAATGGGAAATAAAAATATAATCGAGGCGATGATATGAGTTATGGGTAGATAAAAAAAAAGTCAAATCTTTGGTGGTAGGAGAGAGGATACGCCAAACGTCCACCAACCTCAGCGACTGAAGGTGTCTCTTAAATCTACGGACCGCCCCGGCAGAAAGAGAAGACCTACCTGAGGAGGTATCGAGAGTGGCATCTAATGGGAAGTTGAGATCGCCACCCAAGATAATCGGAAGACCATCAGCAAATTCATCCAGAGCAGCAAACATTGAGGAGGCAAACTCCAGTTGGCCTGTATTTGGAAAATACACATTAGCAATAATATATGTTCTAGAGGAAATGGATAGTTTGAGGAAAAGGAACCGGCCTGAGCCATCCATTTTGGTATCCAAAATGGTGTGAGGAATAGACTTGTGGATAGCAATTGAAACCCCCCAAGCTTTAGAATCATCAAATGTACTGTGAACCCAAATTGGGAAAAATTTACTCTTACAGGAAGGGATATGTGCAGTTTTAAAATGTGTCTCTTGCAAGAGAGCTATTGCAATCCTCTGTTTATGGAGGTTGTACATAATTTGGTTTCTTTTGGCTGGTTCGTTTAGCCCATTAACATTATAAGAGCCTACTTTTATAGAGGTCATATCGGAAACCAAAGAGAGTCAGTACCTAGCATCTGATACCGGTGCATTGAAAGGGCAGGGAAAGGCAAGGGAAGAAGGGAAACAGACAGTTGAAAAGACAAACCTAACATACTAACAATCAAGGCAGGAACGTGAACAGATATATATATCACAAATAAGTCAGCAGCAGAATGGGAGAACACCCACTCCGCCTGAATGTATGAGAGGGTCTGTGAAAGCCCTGACGCAGCAGAAGGCTCTCCTCCACATCCGCTCCAGGGTGCAGCATAAGACCCCGGAAATAAGGTTATAAACAAACAGTATTAACTTATGAAGCTATCCAACAAAGTTCGTAAGAACAAAATGCACCAGTATTCTGAATCATAAGATGTGGGCCCCCAACTCTGGGGAGGACCCCATCTCACAACCCCACATGGGTACAAAAGTGCGGAAAGGGAAAACCTTCCCCACTTTGAAGGTGTAAACATTATGTTAACATAAACGGTATACACATTTAAAGACTTCTATACTGTACACCCTCACGGAATCTTCCGGTGCTTGGATGACCGAGGTGACACCTGTGACCATTGCTCTCTCGGGGGCAATGACGATGGTGAGGGTATAGATGGCCAATCAGGGATAGTGACTGGCGGGAGGTCGAAAGTCTCCAAAAACTTGGGGAGATCTTCCATATCTCTGAATATTGCTGATCTACCGTCCTTTCTGGCATGAAGCTGGAACAGATATCCCCATCTATAAGTAATATCCTTTTTTTTCAACAAGGCCACGATAGGTTTCACCGCTCTACGGAGTTGTAGTGTCCTCCTGGACAGATCAGGTAGAATCTGGATAGGAGTGCCCCTGACCTCCAATTTCTCCGACTGGCGGGCTGCACGCAGGATCTCCTCCTTGACCTTAAAGAAATTAACCCGACACACTATGTCTCTGGGTCTATATGCATCTGTAGGTTTGGGGCCCAAAGCCCTGTGTATACGATCCAATTCAATAGGCAATGTAACAGTCCCGTTTAACAGGGAGCCGAACAGGGTCTGAATAGTGGCCTCCAAATCTCCCGCCAAAACTGATTCTGCCACCCCTCTGATTCGCAGATTATTCCTGCGATGGCGGTTGTCATTATCATCCAGGTGAGATAGTAAATGAGAAATATGCTGTGAATGAGCGTGGAGTACCTTTTGATGATCCTCTAGACAGGTGTGCATAGTCTCCTGGGTTTTTTCAGAGGCTTCCACGCGGTGGCCTAGATGTTGGATCTCTTCCTTAAACGTCTCCATTTCTGCGCGGTACGTGTGCTCCAAACGGGACACAGACTTTTCTAAGTCCTCCTTCGTGGGCAATGCTTGCAGGTGGGGCCCGCAGGTCCCATCCCGCAGTGGAGGTGCTGGAGGCCGGGCTGACCGGGTCTCTGTCCGAAGGAGGAGAGCGCGGGCTGTTCCCAGATGCTGGGGAAGACGCTCCAGCAGCCATCTTGGGTAAAGCGGGAGAGTCTGAGGCCGGAGTTTGAGATCCGAAGAACTTCTGAATGCCGGCGTTTTCGGCCTGCTGACTGGTGTCAGGGTGGCCCTTGGTTGTTTTTCGACCCATCTGGCGATAGCTATCCACCCTTATCACCGTGACCGGTACTATGTTAGCAGACGTGGAGGGAGAGCTGCAGTCCTGCACGTCCTACTCCGCCATGAGCAAGCCACGCCCCCCCAGTACCTTTGTTTTAGCACCACAGTTACCAGTATTCCTTTAAGGCTACATTCACACGCCCGTTGTTTTCAAGGCCTCTGAGCCACATATTTTGCGGCTCAGATCCGGACCCATTCATTTCTATGGGGTTGCAAAAGATGCGAACAGCAGACCGTGTGCTGTCCGCATCCGTTGCTCCATTCCCTGACCCCGCAAAAAAACAACATGTCCTATTCTTGTCCACAATTGCAGACAAGAATAGGCATTTCTATGATAGCCGCAGCATGTGCGGTGTACAAATTGTGGAACGCACATAGGCCGGCATCAGTGTTTTGCGGATCCGCAAAATACAACGGTCGTGTGAATGTAGCCTAATTCTGAATAAGATGCAATTCTAGTACTTATTTACTCTTCATCTTATCAAAGGAGTATGAAACATAGCTTACATTCCCACACTTATATTTTTTAGATAATGGGGAGATTTATCAAGGCTGGTGCAAAGAAAAAGTCACTTAGATTCCCATAGAAACCAATCGGATTCCACTTTTTAGAGCAAAATTAAAGGATCAAGCTGATTGGTTGCCATGCATCCTGCTGCAATGCCCACTGAGTCTCTTAAATGCTGACATGGCACCAATAAATCATTCCAGCAATATCTGCTATTAAAGACATGCACATGGACAATGGTTGTGGAACCACTGTGCCAAGTAACCAGTTTGACATTGGACCAAACCCTAATGGCGATATTCTGGTGCCTTCCCAGTATTCACCCTTTAACTGCAACCTCTGTTGGTCCTGGTTTACTTGACATCTCTCCTACTGTGGTCAGAGACACTTCTGAAAACACCAGAGACACAGGGATTGCACAATTTTGAACCAGGCTGAACACGGACAAATCCAAGGCAAACAAGGATTCTCTGGAGTTAAAATGGCCGCCAGTGACCTTAATGTTAACAGGACTAGTTGCCTCCACTTGCAGGGTGCCTAGAGGGGGTGAGGCCTTTCTACACTGCTCTACAATAGATGGTAATGATGCAATCCGGCCGATGATATCGTCATGGCTGAGCTACCTGACAGGACATCTCACTAATATGAAGTATATGCAAGTGCCACAGTATAGTGTGTAGTGAGGCTCTGCCCCTCATCTAGGCATCTCTGCAAGTGGAGGCAACCATTCCTGCTCACATAGTAGGACAGGTTGTTGGCAGCCATTTTAAATCATTTCTGGAGAACCCCTTTAATGGCACTCGGACACGCACCTATCTCATAAACTGAGCCGGCAAAGTGAAGAAGGGCATACTGTACATGCGCGGCCACTCTCCATTCATTTCTTTTTCGCCGAAAATAGTCGAGTGCTGGCTCGGCTATTTCCTTCAGCCCCATAGAAATGAATGTGAGTGCACCACGATTTCGCGACCAGTGCTCGGCTATTTTCGTCAGCCCTATAGAAATGAATGGAGGACAGCTGCGCATGTGCAGTGCGCCATCCTTCACTTAACTGGCTCAGTTTACTTCTGGGACCCGCACCTATCCGACAATGGGGTCATATCCTAGGGATATGCCCCGCATTTTCTGAGATGGGGATACCCCTTTAATGATCTGGCAGAGTGCACGTTCAACGCTTTGCCTTATCAGTGAATGAGCTATGCATCTCCACACACCTCAGTCTCCCTGCTGATCTGTGTGATCAGCTGCAGCAGGAGAGCACATATGGAGGAAAGTCCTACACTGTACTGAAAGGAAATGAAAACTCCAAGTTTAGCTTAATGATGTCATCAATGGGATGAAAATTGTTTACAAGGTCTAAACCTTGTTGGGGGTAAAAAATGGACTTGTTTATGGCGCCAGTCAGTGAGCAAAGGTTAAATCAATGTCAATATAAAAACAATAATGTTGTGTAAAACAATTGACATTCCGCAGTGTTAATTTAAACAAGAAGACAAGTGAGTCGGGTGGAACCCCGAGGCTTAATAGAATATATCATCACATGCAAAGGAGATTTTACTCACTTCACCGGGGAGGATGTCTCACGGATAAAGCTCAAGACACCTTGAGACAGAGCCTCCCCAAGTCCAGGTTCGCTTTAAAGTTGACAGGGTCAAACGGCAGGCACACAGCAGGCTTCTCGTCAGATCCCTTTATTACGAAACCATAGATGGCGACTAAAATCAAATCTCAACGCGTTTCGGGGGAGTCATTAACCCCTTCAACCCCGGGCCTGTTTTCACCTTTCTGCCCAGGCCATTTTTTGCAAATCTGACATGTGTCACTTTATGTGGTAATAACTTTGGAACGCTTTTACTTATCCAAGCCATTCTGAGATTGTTTTCTCGTCACATATTGTGCTTCACGACAGTAGTAAATTTGTGGCAACATATTTCATTTTTATTTATAAAAAAAATACCAAATTTACCAAAAATTTGGAAAAATTTCCAAATTTCAATTTCTCTACTTTCAAAATATATAGTAATACCTCCAAAAATAGTTATTATTTTACATTCCCCATATGTCTTCTTTATGTTGGCATCATTTTATAAATGTAATTTTACTTTTTTGGGACGTTAGAAGGCTTAGAAGTTTAGAAGCCATTTTTCAAATTTTCAACAAAATTTCCAAAACCATTTTTTTAAGCACCAATTCAGATATAAAGTGATTTTGAGGGGCTTACGTAATGGAAACCACCCATAAATTACCCCATTTAAGAAACTACACCCCTCAAATAAATAAACTGCTGTTACAAACTTTGTTAACCCTTGAGGTGTTCCACAAGAATTAATGGAAAATGGAGGTGAAATTTCAAAATTTCACTTTTTTGGTAGATTATTCATGTTAATTTTTTTCTTGCAAAACAGCAAGGGTTAACAGCAAACTAAACCTCAATATACATTACTCTGATTCTGCAGTTTACAGAAACACCCCATATGTGGTGGTAAACGTCCCTATGGGTTTGTGGCAGTGGTCAGAAGGCAAGGAGCGCCATACGGATTTTGGAGGCAGATTTTGCTAGAATGGTTTTTAGGCACCATTTTGTAATTGAGAGACCCTGACGTACCCCTACAGTGGAAACCCTCAAAAAGTGACCCCATTTTGGAAACTACACCCTTCAAAGAATATATTAAGGGGGGGGTACTGGCCACTTTGACCCCCTAAGCATTTTACGGAATTTGGAAACACTGTGAAAGTGAAAAGTTTCATTTCTTCCAATAAAATGTTGTTTTAGCCCCAAATTTTTCATTTTAACAAGGGGTAACAGGAGAAAAGCACCCCATAATTTGTTCCCCCATTTTCTCCTGAATACGGCAACACCCCATATGTTGTGGTAAACTGCTGTGGGGGCACATGGCAGGACTCAGAACAGAAGGAGCGCCATATGGATTTTGCAGCACAGATTTTGATGGATTGGTTTGCGGGAGCCATTGATTTTTATTTTTTTGAGTTATTGTCTTATGTGGGGGCTCATTTTTTGCGGGACGAGGTGACGTTTTCATTGGTACCATTTTGGGGTACATAAGACTTTTTGATCGCCTGCTATTACACTTTTTGTGAGGCAAGGTGAAAAAAAATGGCTGTTATGGCATAGTTTTTTAAAAAATTTTTTTACAACATTCACCTGGGGGGCCATCTCATGTAATATTTTTATAGAGCAGGTTGTTACGGACGCAGAGATACCCAATATGTCAAACATTTTTATTTTTTGAAAGTTTTACACATTAGATGCATTTTTGAACAGAATAAAATCTTTTTTTTGTGTTGCTATTTTCTGAGAGCCATATGTTTTTTTATTTTTTGGGCGATTGTCTCAGGTAGGGTCTACATTTCTGTGGGACAAGATGACGGTTTGATTGGTACCATTTTGGGTTAAATACGCCTTTTTGATCGCCTGCTATTACACTTTTTGTGAGGGAAGAGGGAAAAAAATGGCTATTTTGGCATAGTTTTTTTAAACAATTTTTTACAGCATTCGCCTGGGGGGGCCATCTCATGTAATATTTTTATAGAGCAGGTTGTTACGGACGCGGCGATACCCAATATGTCTAACATTTTTATTTTTGGAAAGTTTTACACAATATATTTATTTTTGAACAGAATAAAATCTTTTTTTTGTGTTGCCATTTTCTAAGAGCCATATTTTTTTTGGGGGGGGCGATTGTCTTGGTTACGGTATAATTTTTAGCGGGACGAGATGACGATTTTATTAGTACCATTTTGGGGTAAATACGCCTTTTTGATCGCGTAGTATTACACTTTTTGTGGGGGAAGGTGACAAAAAAATGGCTGTTTTGGCACTGTTTTTATTTTTTACTGTGTTCACCTGACAGGATGGATTATGTGATATTTTTATAGAGCCGGTCGATACGGACACGGCGATACCTAATATGCATACTTTTTCTTTTTCTTTTCTTAACAATTTTTTTACTTTATTGGGGGGAAAAAATGGCGTTTTTCTTTTTTTTACTTGAAACTTTTATTATTATTTTTTTTAAGTTTATTTTTTAACTTGTTTTTCACCTTTTTTTCACTTTTTTTTCACTTTTGGGGGTCTGATCCCCTGCACAATGCATTACAATACTGTTGTATTGTAATGCATTGACTGTAAGTGTATTACTCACAGTAATACACTTACAGCCTGCTTCCTGTGCGATCCAGGGGGCTGGATCGCACAGGCTCGCAGGGATGGCAGCCACGATACCTAAGGAAGGCATCGGGCTGCCATCCAAGCCATCGGGTCCCCATCACAGCACCGCGGGGACCCGATGGGCCCCCCCCCCCGCTCGCCACCCTGAACATGCGGCACACCTCATGTGCCGCGGTCCATGAAGGGTTAATGCGCCGGCATCGGTGTTTTCACCGATGCTGGCGCATTCCCCAGGGGTCCGGCACCTGTGAGCACAGCCGGACCCCTGCCTCTGATCGGGCGGGCGCAGCTCCTGCACCCGCCCGATCAGCGCGCCGTACATGTATGGCGCTGGGCGGCAACTCACGTCCCGCAGGGCCGTTTATGTACGGCGCTGGTCGGGAAGGGGTTAAAAGCCCCCTTCTTCAGGAGAACATACAACAATAATAAAGTGCATGGTACTTATATACATCTTCTCCCAAGCAAACGCCCCACCACATGTTCTTGTTGACCGGAAGTGATGTAATTCCACTTCCTGTTCCTGTTGGCCGTAAGTGAAGTCATTCCACTTCCGGTTTCCCAAAAAAAAAAAAAAAAAAAGGGCACATGTTCCTGTTAACAGGAAGTGATGTCATTCTACTTCCGGTTTGCACATCATGTTCCTGTTGGCCAGAAGTGATGCCATTCTACTTTTGGTTTGCACCTCCTGTTCCTGTGGGTGGAAGTGATGTCATTCCACTAACGGGTTGTGCCTCAGGGGAGAAAAAAAAATGCATATATATCTATATAATATAATATAGTGTGGGGTGTTCTGGAGTATAGTGTTGATGGGGAGCATAAACATCAACACTATACTCCAGAACACCCAACGCTATATTACATAGATATATATGCATCTTTTTTCTTTTTTTTTTGGAATGACATCACTTCCACCCACAGTAACGGAAGTGGAAACTGGAAGTGGAATGACTTCACTTACGGCCAACAGGAACAGGAAGTGGAATTACATCACTTACGGTCAACAGGAACATGTGGGGCGTTTGCTTGGGAGCAGATGTATATAAGTTTGTAAGTACCATGCACTTTATTATTGTTGTATGTTCTCCTGAAGAAGGGGGCTTTTAATGACTCCCCCGAAACGCGTTGAGATTTAATTTTAGTAGCCATCTATGGTTTCATAATAAAGGGATCTGACGAGAAGCCTGCTGTGTGCCTGCCGTTTGACCCTGTCAACTTTAAAGCGAACCTGGACTTGGGGAGGCTCTGTCTCAAGGTGTCTTAAGCTTTATCCGCGAGACATCCTCCCCAGTGAAGTGAGTAAAATCTCCTTTGCATGTGATGATATATTCCATTCTATTCCATTTTGTACAAAATTATTTGGGCCCATCTGCCGAAGGTCAAGGCGATCTCAGTAAGACGGGAACCTAACACTAAATGCTACCTGTTACGTATGTGCCATAGCGGCCACTGTAAAATTCAGGGAGTGCAGGTTCTACATGCATGTTGGGTCCACTCTGCTTTTATTATATTTGGTGCCAGAATGGCCTCCATTAAATCCAGTGAATGCAGGTACCAACATGCATGCCGAGCCTACTCTATACTTCACCTGATGCCAGATGGCTACCACTGAATACAATGAGAGTCCACTCTATACCTCTCCTGGTGCCAAAAGGCTTCCAGTGAGGGCAGGGAGAGCAGGCTACAGCTTTATACTTACACTAATTAAAATCAGCCTATGGGGCAGACAGGCTGGTCAGGAGTGCTTGAACTCTATGGGTGTAGCAGAGCTGTATGTGTATAGCAAAGCTGTATCTGTGTGTGTGTATAGCAGTGCTGTGTGTGTACTAGAACTGTGTGTGTGTGTCACAGATTATTACTTCAAAATAACCTAGCAGAACAAGAAGCATGGCAGGACACCCCAGAGCAATGACAGGAGACTTTGGATAGGTACAGTTAATGAGGTGATCGTGATCGCATGTACCCTTGCTGGTTGTTATAGTGGTCAGAAGATTACAGGAGCTGACCAAAACTACCCCCCCCCCAACCCTACACCCTAAAGTTCCTGAACTTGACTCTTCCACTTCAGTAAACCACATTCCCTTCAAAGAGGACCTAGAAATATTTTTTCTAGGTCCTGCGCATGCACAGTGCGCCCTCCTATTCTTTTGGGGCCCCGTTCTCGATATATAGGTACATGTGCGGTGGGACCTGCACCTATAAGACAATGGGGGCATATCCTAGCGATATTCCCCCATTGTCTGAGATGGGATAACCCCTTTAAGGTCTATGGGACTGTAGCCAACCTACCTGGACGTGTCTGCCAGAGGAAAACCGATGACAAATTGAAGAGATGACAAATTATCCCATAGATAATACAAATGGTAACGAAAGAGCACAACAACACCTTCTAAAGAGATTAGAGGAGAACTCCAAGGTCAAGGCATCTCAGTGTCAGATTGCACCATCTGTCGCTGTCTTAGTCAAAGTGGACTTAATGGAAGATAACAGAGGAGGAAACTGCTGTTGAATGCAAATTATGAAAAAGTGAGACTGGAATAATATGCATACTGGCAGGTCACTAAGCTTCTGGGCGATTGTCCTTTGGATAGATGAAACAAAAATGGAGCTCTATCAGCTCTATGTTCCCAGATGCAAAAATGAAGCATACAAAGAAAAGAACATTGGGGCACATTTATTAAGACCGGCATTTTAGATGCTGGTCTTAATAAGCCCCTGCTCTGGTGGTGGATCACCAAAGTTTGCACCCGCTTGCACAAAATTTTGCAACTTTTTGCATTTTTACACCACTCACTCTAGTTTTGTAATGTGGGTGGAAAAGTGGGTTTGGTTAGTTATGTTAATGAGTTTCACTCCAGATTTATCATTGAGACTTTTTTTAAAAAAAAGTCGCAATCTCGCTGCAGGAGGAGGGTGGAGTAGGAAAACTGGAGTAGCTTCTCTAGACAAAACTGTTAGGTCTAAGGATAATCCAAATTTATCAAGTAACATGAAACATTTGATAAATGTGGCATAAAGTACTCCAACGCAGACTCAAGCAAAACTAACTTCAAATTTTCCCCTCATGATAAATTCCCCCATAATATTTAGGAAAATTTGTTATCTCTGGTACCCAGTGACAGCAACAGTAAAAGATATCTGAGTGACACCGACATACATATAGTAGCTTTGGGTAAATGCACATTTGACAGCGTTAACATACAGTGTGTTTAAAAAGACACCGTGACGGCACATGTCTCATGCTTTTTTTCATATGCCAAAGATTGCCCCTGATCAGGGGCAGCCGTTGTTATGAGATTTTTTTTAAAAAAAGTGGCTTGAGGGAACGTAATGGTTGGCAAGCGGCATTAGTGACATGCAGCAGCAGCCATACAGAACGTGATGGTAGTTAGGCGGGCTGATAGACAGCAGAAGCAACAAGATGCGGTGGCGGCAGCGATAAGAGGTCTATTGATCTTATTCAGCCTGTATTAATATAGTAATCGTACATTTATGCTGCGCCTTAAAAAAATTTAAACACCCCCCCAAGAAAATTTCAACTGTGTGGAAAGTGACGATTGAGGCATTAGTGGCATATTGCACGTCCCAGCTTTACCTGGACTTTGAAAAACTGCTGGTATGGATGCAATGATCACGTACATTTATGCTGCACCTTAAACAAATTTAAACCCTCAGGCATTAGTGGCAGTGGCCTCTGCTCTTTATTGCTCCCACCATCACCCTCCTCCTCTGATGTTGCGTCCTCCTCAGCACCCTGGTTCACTGGTCTTGTTCAGTGCACAATAATCATTGGAGTCTTCACCCTCCCTTTCACTTCTATCAGACTGTGGGATATCATGGTGGGTTCTTTGGCCCTCCTCCCTTGCTCTTCCACAGTTGCCACTGCCCTCAATGCCAATAGCACAGCTATGGGGGCCACTACTACTACCACCACCACCAACACAGCTATGACTGGGGTATGCAGCCTACTCCTCAGGGTAGTACAAACGCTGACTGCTCTTACACAAGTCGTCAACAAGGAGACCCTCTTGACTATCTGCCGTAGGACATGATGGGGTTTTCTTGCCACTTCTTAGGAAAAAGGAAGGTGCCGCTTTAAGAAGGGGCAGTGAAGACTGGGAGGACTCCACTGAAATCCTTCTTTGAGACTGTAAGGAGGAGGAGCAGGAGGAACGCTCTGACTTGTGGCTCCACGGCACGGTGTCGTACTCTGAAGTCACCTCCATGTCATCCTGCTGTGACTGAGAGGAGGAGTGAGCCATCTCATCCTCTTTCTCCTCACCTACTCTATAATGTTCCGCCTTTTTGAAGCCAGCAGGGACATCTGCGGCGTACTACAACTAAAAAATAAGCAGATAACTCCATATCAGTGTGGCTTCATGAGGGATCGGTCATGTCAAACTAATTTAATCAGTTTCTATGAGGAGGTAAGTTCTAGACTTGACCGTGGCGAATCAATGGATGTCTTGTTGATTCTCCAAAGCATTTGACACGTACCACATAGTAAGGTTAGTATATAAAATGAGAATGCTTGGACTGGGAGAAAATGTCTGTATGTGGGTAAGTAACTGGCTCAGTGATAGAAAACAGAGGGTGGTTATTAACAGTACATACTCAGATCGGGTCACTGTCACTAGTGGGGTACCACAGTGGTCAGTATTGGGCCCTATTCTCTTCAATATATTTATCCCTGATTTTGTAGAAGGCTTGCACAGTAAACTATCAATTTTTGCAGATGACACTAAACTGTGTAAAGTAATTAAAACAGAAGAGGACAGTACACTGCTACAGATGGATCTGGATAGACTGGAGGCTTGGCCAGAGAAGTGGTAGATGAGGTTTAACACTGACAAATGTAAGGTTATGCATATGGGAAGGAATAATGCAAATCACCAGTACATACTGAATGGTAAAACATTGGGTAACTCTGACATGGAAAAGGACCTAGGAATTTTAGTGAACAGCAAACTAAGCTGTAGAAATTAGTGTCAGACAGCTGCTGCCAAGGCCAATAAGATAATGGGTTGCATCAAAAGAGACATAGATGCCTGTGATGAGAACACAGTCCTGCCACTTTACAAATCACTAGTCAGACCACACATGGAGTACTGTGTACAGTTCTGGGCTCCTGTGAACAAGGCAGCCATAGCAGAGCTGCAGAGGGATCAGAGGAGGGCAACTAAAGTAATAACTGGAATGGGTGGACTACAGTACCCAGAAAGATTATCAAAATTAGGGTTATTCACTTTAGAAAAAAAGACGACTGAGGGGAGATCTAATAACTATGTATAAATATATCAGGGGTCAGTACAGAGATCTCTCCCATGATCTATTTATCCCCAGGACTGTTACTGTGACGAGGGGACATCCTCTGCGTCTGGAGGAAAGAAGGTTTCTTTACGGTGCAGTGATTGGGAATGCAGGGGTTAGGTAAAACCTCCTTGGGCCCTTAATTAAGATGGCTGCCTGTTGAGCATCTTAGTCCAGTCACTGTGAGATTAGAGTGGATTTTTTTTTTTTTTTGCACCGTACAACAAATTTAATTGACTCGGGAAAAGGTTAACAGCCTTCTAGCTTGTCCAGGGGATCTTTAGAAAACTGCAGATGGGCAGATGGTTCTTTTTGGAAAGCAGTAGCTTTCTTCTTGCAATTTGTACAATTTGTACAAATTCCATTTGTACACAATGGGGGACAGTTATCTTTAAGCCACTATTGTGATGTGAAACGTTACAAACAATGGCGCACTCTATATGCGAACCATAATTTGCGACATTTTTGGGTTCTCGACACTTTTTCTAAGTGCTGATGGAAAGGGGTGGGGCTTAGCATGAGGAGCGGGGATTCATGTGGCCTGGTTTACTATAACTTTCACCAGAAAGTGCCGTACGTTATATCTGAAGTCTATGTTAGGCTGCAACTTCAGTATCTGGCACACGACAGGGCAGAAATGTGCAGGTAGATTAAGAATGGCTTATGGGTACCCCAGTTTTGACAAATGTCCAGACTCTTTAGAGATGGTTTTGTAACCTTTTACAGCCTGATGAGTGTCAACAACTCTTCTTCTGAGGTTCTCAAAAATCTCCTTTGTTCATGCCATGATACCCTTCCACAAGTGTGCTGTGAAGATAATACTTTGATAGATCTCTGTTCTTTAATTAAAACAGGTCTCCCACTCACACTTGATTGTCATCCCAATTATTGAAAACACTTGTCTTTAATTTCACCTTCAAATTATCTGCTAATCCTAAAATAAGCAAATAACTCCATATCAGCATGGCTTCATGAGGGATCGGTCATGTCAAACCAATTTAATCAGTTTCTATGAGGAGGTAAGTTCTAGACTTGACCGCGGCAAATCAATGGATGTAGTATATCTGGACTTCTCCAAAGCATTTGACACTGTACCGCATAAAAGGTTAGTATATGAAATGAGAATGCTTGGCCTGGGAGAAAATGTCTGTATGTAAGTAACTGGCTCAGTGATAGAAAACAGAGGGTGGTTATTAACGGCACATGCTCAGATTGGGTCACTATCACTAGTGCGGTGCCACAGGGGTCAGTATTGGGCCCTATTCTCTTCAATATATTAATGATCTTGTAGAAGGCTTGCACAGTAAAATATCAATTTTTGCAGATGACACTAAACTGTGTAAAGTAATTAACACAGAAGAGGACAGTACACTGCTACAGATGGATCTGGATAGATTGGAAGCTTGGGCAGAGAAGTGGCAGATGGGGTTTAACACTGACAAATGTAAGGTTATACACATGGGAAGGAATAATGCAAGTCACCAGTACATACTGTCAGGGATCGTTCACACTTAGTCCATAGGCCAGTGATTTTCAACCAGTGTGCCTCCAGCTGTTGCAAAACTACAACTCCCATCATGCCCAGGCAGCCTACAGCTATCGGCCTACAGAAGGGCATGGTGGGAGTTGTAGTTTTGCAACAGCTGGAGGCACACTGGTTGAAAATCACTGCCATAGGCAACAAAGGCAGTGACACCAAAAGTCTTGTTATTACCTTTATTTAAGGTTCTCTTTGGCTCAGTCAGCCGTAGTCTCCGGGACGCAGCCGGGTCACACAAAAAGGGGTCTGCAGTTCTGGCAGTGTTTGCTCACACTAGTCCTATCTTCAACTCAGCCACACCCTGCACTCTGCTGCAAGTTTAAATAGGAACTGCGGACATGGACCATAACAGAAACCTGTAGTGGATCGTGGGAGATTAGCTCCCACCCTCTCTGTGCTAATCTCCAGTAAAACCAGGCCCGGATGGCTGTTTCCAGCCTTTACTGAATACTCCACCACCTGTGTACCTTGGTGGCACGTCCTAACACACCTGAAACATAGACACTTTTAAAAAGTCTCCAACAACATCCTAGGTGGAATGTACCTTCCCTCATAGACGCATCCTGTCACTGCCTTACATACCCCCCCCCCTCTGTTCAAACCTGTGGGGGTGAACACTTGCTCCATAACAGGATGCTGGTGACAGGGCATCCGCATTCGCTTGCAATCTTCCGGCCTGGTGTTCTACTGAAAAATTGAAATTTTGCAAGGAAAGAAACCACCGGGTAACCCGAGCGTTCCTTTCTTTGGCATTCCTCATCCATACCAGTGGGGAATGATCCGTCACCAAGCGGAAATGTCATCCCAGCAGATAGTACCTCAGCGACTCTAGGGCCCACTTAATGGCCAAGCACTCCTTCTCAACCACACTGTAGTTCTTTTCTGCTGGAGTGAGCTTTCTGCTTAAGTAGGTGACCGGGTGTTCTTCACCGTTCACCTCTTGTGACAGCACCGCTCCTAGGCCAACCTCCGACGCGTCCGTTTGAACAATGAATGTGTTCTTAAAATTGGGGTTGGATAGGACGGGCTGTTCACACAAAGTCCTTTTCAGGGTCTGGAATGCTTCTTCGGCTTGGGGATTCCAATTAACCCTAACTGACTTCTTTCCCTTTAGTAAGTCGGTCAGGGCGACTGCTTTCCTGGCAAAATTGGGTATAAACCGCCTATAATACCCTATTAGGCCTAGGAAGGCCTTTACCTGTTTGGTAGATAGAGGCCAGGGCCAATTCTGAATGGCCTGGACTTTGTTTATCTGAGGTTTGATGACCCCGCGGCCAATCACGTACCCCAGATAACGGGCCTCCTCAAGTCCTACTGCACACTTTTTCGGGTTAGCTGTCAGACCAGCCTTGCGAAGGGAGTCTACTACAGCCCGAACATGTGATAAGTGTGTCTGCCAGTCACCACTGTGGATGATGATGTCAGCCAAGTAGGCCGAGGCATATTTCCGATGGGATTTTAACACTATGTCCATGAGCCTCTGAAACGTGGCTGGGGCCCCATGAAGCCCAAAAGGCAGCACGACATAGTGGTACAGCCCCTCCGGGGTGACAAAGGCTGTTTTCTCGTTTGCTGACTCAGTCAGGGGTACCTGCCAGTAGCCCTTTGTGAGATCCAGTGTTGTGAAATACTGGGCCTGGCCCAGTCTTTCAATCAGCTCATCCACCCGGGGCATGGGATATAGGTCAAATTTTGACACTTCATTAAAGGGGTTGTCCGGGTTCAGAGAAGAACCCGGACATACCTGCAATTTCACCCAGGCAGCCCGCCTGAAGAGGGCATCGGAGCATCCTATGCTCCGATGCCCTCCTTTGCCCTGCGCTAATTAGCGCAGGGCAAAGGAATTTCACCGGGTTCCGGTGACGTACCGGTCCCTGCCGGGCAGAGGCTTCCGCCCGGCAGTGAGTCGGTGACGTCATCGGCGCTGATGGACAGGCTTCAGCGCTGCCCTAGCCAGTAAAACGGCTAGGGCAGCGCTAAAGCCGGCCCATTAAGGCCGGTGACGTCACCGAACTCACTGCCGGGCGGAAGTACCCGCCCGGCAGCGAGTATTTACAAAACAAGAGACCTTGCCCTGCGCGATCTAGCGCAGGGCAAGGGGGGGGGCATCGGAGCATGAGATGCTCCGATGTCCTCTTCAGGCAGGCTGCCTGGGTGAAATTGCAGGTATGTCCGGGTTCTTCTCTGAACCCGGACAACCCCTTTAAGTTTACGAAAGTCGTTGCAAAAGCACAACGACCCATCGGGCTTTGGAATTATTACAATTGGACTGGCCCACTCACTATTAGACTCCTCGATAACCCCCAGACGGAGCATCATTTTGACCTCGTCAGCAATGGCCTGTCTCCGGGCCTCAGGCACCCGGTACGGTTTGACTCGCACCCGTACCTGCGGACCGGTGACAATGTCATGTTGAATTATAGACGTTCGGCCTGGTCTTTCTGAAAAGACGTCGGCATTCTGTTGCACTAACTGACGTACTTCTCGTTTTTGCTGCTTGGACAGCGTCTCCGCTATTTTAACCCCTTCACCTGCAGATACTGATATTGGGGTATTTGAGCTAGATACCACCAGGGCTTCCGTTGCCCACAACAACTCCCGGTCTTTCCAGGCCTTTAGGAGGTTTACATGATATATTTGCTCGTGCTTTCTCCGCCCAGGCTGGTATACTTTATAGTTTACTTCTCCTATTTTTTCTCGCACCTCATACGGCCCTTGCCATTTGGCTAAGAACTTACTTTCAGCCGTGGGCACGAGCACTAACACCCTGTCCCCTGGGGAGAAAGTTCTCACAGTGGCTTTCTTATTGTAGGTCCGGCTTTGCGCAGCCTGAGCCTCTACCAAATGTTCTTTTACAATCGGCATTATAGTGGCTATTCTATCCTGCATGGCAGCAATGTGCTCTATAACGCTCCTATAAGGTGTAGGCTCCTGTTCCCAGGTTTCCTTAGCGATGTCCAGAAGGCCCCTGGGATGTCTGCCATACAACAGCTCGAACGGGGAAAACCCTGTTGATGCCTGCGGTACCTCTCTGATGGCGAACATGAGGTATGGCAGCAACATATCCCAGTCCTTCCCATCCTTAGACACCACCCTCTTAAGCATTGACTTTAAGGTTTTATTAAACCTTTCGACCAGGCCGTCTGTCTGGGGGTGGTACACTGAGGTGCGCAACTGCTTAATCCTGAGCAACTTGCACAGCTCCCTCTTCACCTTGGACATAAACGGAGTACCTTGATCCGTAAGGATTTCTTTAGGCAACCCGATGCGGCAGAAAATCGCAAACAATTCTTTGGCAATCAGTTTGGCCGACGTGTGCCGCAGCGGGATGACCTCAGGATACCGGGTCGCATAATCGACTACTACCAAAATATGTTGGTGGCCACGGGCAGATTTCACTACGGGCCCCACCAGATCCATAGCGACCCATTCGAATGGTACCTCTATAACCGAAATCGGTACCAACGGACTTCGGTAATTCGCTGTGGGTGTGGTTAGCTGACATTCAGGGCAGGATTCGCAAAATACCTGTACGGCTCTGTACAAACCTGGCCAATAAAACCGGTCTAGTATACGGTCCTGCGTCTTCTTGACACCAAGATGGCCCCCTAGAACATGGGAATGCGCCATTTTTAATACCGCCTGGCGGAAGGGTTGGGGAACTATGAGCTGCTCAAGTACTTCACCCCGAATTTTATCGACACGGTAGAGCATCTCCTGATTGACTAAAAAATGAGGAAACTGGATATCAGCCCCGGGGCTCTGGGGTACCCCATTTACTACCGTTACCTGACCCCAGACATGTGTCAGAGTGGGATCCTGATGTTGGCCTGTCCCAAAAGCAACCCTGGACACCTCAAGTTCAGGAACAGTAGTGGTTTCAGCAACTTCGCCGGCTAGTACCTCTAGGGGAAAACTGTCGGGGTTACACTCTGACCCTCTGTTGGTCACCCCTACCGCCGGTATACCAGTGTAGGGGTCCTCTGGTTCAGGCTCTGGAGAGGCTTGCTCCCCTCCAGTCCATGCTTGTCGTGCCCACAGAGAATTAAACAGGGGGAAGTCTCTTCCTAGTATCACATCGTATGGGATGTAGCTCGCCACGGCGACTTCGTGCCATACCTCTCCGCACGGCGTAGCCAGGGTCACTTTTGCCGTCGGATACTCCCGGATATCTCCATGGATGCAGTTTATAGCAACCCTCCGGCTACCGAGGGGTGTCTCAGCAACTAGGAACTCTTGCACCAGAGTCACCAGGCGTCCAGTGTCCAGTAGTGCATCGACCCGATACCGGTTGATTGTCACTGGGCAAAGGGGTGGGGCCTCTGTGGTAGCCGGGGACCCAGCGACACACACTGGCTGGGCAAAACAAGAGGACCGCCGAGCGTACCCACAGTCCATGGTCTGCCTATATAAGGGACAATCCCGAGCCATATGTCCCTGACCCGGACAGTGCCAGCAACGAATCATAGGGGTCGCTCGGGGCCCGGGGTCGCATTTCCTCAACGCTGGGCTTGGGTCAGTCCCTGAAGAAGGTCGGGGCCCTTTCCGGGATGTCGGAGTTTGTCAAGACTCCCGTGGACCGGCAGAGCTTTTCACCAACTCCTGTGTGGCCACGTATCTTTCCAGGAGACCCACTACCTGGTCCAGGTTGGAGGGGTCTCCCTTTCCCACCCAGAGCTGGGCCCCTACCGGCAAGGTGCGCACCAACCGGTCGATGACCACCCTCTCGACCATTTGGGTCGGACTTAAAGTCTCAGGCTGAAGCCATTTTTTGACCAAATGCAACAGGTCAAAGGTCTGTGACCTGGGGGCTGAGTTTCATCGTAGGTCCATTGTTGCACCCTCTGAGCCCGCACATATACATTTACCCCCAGCCAAGTGAGGATCTCACCTTTTAGCATTGCATAGTCCTGGACACGCTGGGTACGCTTTCTGGGCCTCCCCTACCAGGAAAGGGGCCACCACTGCGGTCCAGTGTTCCGATGACAGCCTTTCCCACTCTGCAGTCCGTTCAAAGATGGTGAGGAAGGCCTCCACGTCGTCCTCCAGGTTCATCTTTTGCAGTGCTGTACGGACCTTATCCTGGGCTGACGGTTGCTGCCGACTCGCAAGTGGTGGGGTTTCCCGCAAAGCCGTGATCTGCTGTAACAGCATCTGATTTGTTTGCTGTTGCTGCGCCACCTGTGCTGTCAGCTGGGCAGTAGCGGCTCGCTGTTCGGCGTTCGCCAGGACCAGCTGCTTCACTAGTTCATCCATGTTAGTGGAGACCTCTGGCTTAAACTTTGCTGGTTGGATCCAGGACATACGATTACGGTGTTTGCCTTATGCCCGCATTCTCCACCATATGTCAGGGATCGTTCACACTTAGTCCATAGGCAACAAAGGCAGTGACACCAAAAGTCTTGTTATTACCTTTATTTAAGGTTCTCTTTGGCTCAGTCAGCCGTAGTCTCCGGGACGCAGCCGGGTCACACAAAAAGGGGTCTGCAGTTCTGGTAGTGTTTGCTCACACTAGTCCTATCTTCAACTCAGCCACACCCTGCACTCTGCTGCAAGTTTAAATAGGAACTGCGGACATGGACCATAACAGAAACCTGTAGTGGATCGTGGGAGATTAGCTCCCACCCTCTCTGTGCTAATCTCCAGTAAAACCAGGCCCGGATGGCTGTTTCCGGCCTTTACTGAATAATGCCGTCGACCCACTAGTTAGTGGACACCATAAGTTTCCTGGTTCTACTCCACCAAGCTGTGTACCTTGGTGGCACGTCCTAACACACCTGAAACATAGACACTTTTAAAAAGTCTCCAACAACATCCTAGGTGGAATGTACCTTCCCTCATAGACGCATCCTGTCACTGCCTTACAATACTAAATGGTAAACCACAGGGTAACACTTACATGGAAAAGGACCTAGGAATTTTAGTAAACAGCAAACTAAGCTCTAGAAACCAGTGTCAGACAGCTGCTGCCAAGGCCAATAAGATAATGGGCTGCATCAAAAGGGGCATAGATGCCCATGATGAGAACATAGTCCTGCCACTTTACAAATCACTAGTCAGACCACACATGGAGTATTGTGTACAGTTCTGGGCTCCTGTGAACAAGGCAGACATAGCAGAGCTGGAGAGGGTTCAGAGGAGGGCAACTAAAGTAATAACTGGAATGGGTGGACTACAGTACCCAGAAAGATTATCAAAATTAGGGTTATTTACTTTAGAAAAAAGACGACTGAGGCGAGATTTAATAACTATGTATAAATATATCAGAGGTCAGTACAGAGATCTCTCCCATGATCTATTTATCCCCAGGACTGTGACTGTGACGAGGGGACATCCTCTGCGTCTGGAGGAAAGAAGGTTTGTACACAACCATAGAAGAGGATTCTTTACTGTAAGAGCAGTGAGACTATGGAACTCTCTGCCTGAGGAGGTGGTGATGGTAAGTTCACTAAAAGAGTTCAAGAGGGGCCTGGATGTATTTCTGGAGTGTAATAATATTACAGGTTATAGTTACTAGAGATGGGTCTTTGAATTTCCCCTTAAAGTGGGGTAAATTGGCTTCTACCTCACAGGGTTTTTTTTGCCTTCCCCTGGATCAACTTGCAGGATAACAGGCCGAACTGAATCGACAGATGTATTTTTTGGCCTTATAAACTATGTTACCACTACTTCTCTCTGGATAGATGGTGCTCTGGATTCTAGTTCTGGGTCTTTCGTTTGGAACCCTTCAGTAGCTGGACATTATTGGGTCTCTCAGATAATGTTGTGCACTACCCTGTGTCTTGGTGTAGTCAACACTTATATATGCTGCTATTTTAAATATAATGAACAACCCCCCCCATCAAAAAAAAAAAAAAGATTACAAATGTGTGTAATATGGAAACTGATTTGGATCTAAATTCGGTATAACTCAAAGGTACTTTTGTGTGATAACCTGTCTATTTGTGTAGTAATTGTAGTAATATATGCTGAATATAATCCGTCCACCCCAAAAAGATTGATTGGAAATGTGTTTGTGAACCCAGAAATAAAGGGAAACTGATACTGGCCTAAATTTGTTATACCTCACAGATACTTTTATGTGCTAGCCTGTGTATTGGTGTTGATCACCTATATGCTGGTTTAATTAAATTGAACAAGTCACAAAAAACATTTAAATTCCAACCATGTGGAAACTGAAAATATGAAAAAACTGATGACTGAGGCTTGACGCTCGATTTCTCCTTAATACACACAGGTACACTGCTGCTATACCTTGTGTCTTGTAGTAATCACTATATGCTGGTTTAATTACATTTAACAATCCCCAAAAAAATTCCAACCATGTGGAATCTAAAAATACGTAAATGGCCGATTGAGGCGTGATGCTCAATTTCAACTTAAAACACACAGGTAGATTACTGCCACACCGTGGATATTGCTGCACTAATGCTGTATATATGCTGCTTAATTAAATTGAAAGAACCCTCTCTCCCCCAAAAAAATAAAAAATTACATTGCAGCCGTGTGCAAAATGAAAGCACATAAATGGACGATTGAGGCATGACGCTCAATTTCACCTTAACACACACAGGTAGATTGCTGTCACACCATGGATATTGCTCCAGTAATCATGTATATATGCTGCTTAATTAAAGTGAAAGCACCCCTGAAAATTTCGACCATGTGGAAAGTGAAAATACGTATATGGACGATTAAGGAGTGACGCTCAAATTCAAATTAACACACGCAGGTACATTATATATATATATATATATATATATATATATATATATATATATATATACTGCTTGATTATATTTTGAACCTCACAAAAAAGGATTTCTGTGAAAATGGGGAAACACAATGAAAATAGTTGCTTGTTGCAGGTAGCTCCTTTTGAGGTGCACCTGCACTGATATTAAGCACAGCCACAGGTCCTGTCTCCTCTCTCCCTGTCAGCTGCCTTGCTTCTCTCTATTATACACAACACACAATACTTCTTTGCAGTCCTAGACTTTTCCTTTACTTTCTCTGTCAATAAGCTTGATTAATTGATTGATTTCTGACTATCCCTTATTGATTTTTCACTGTCCCTGACTCCCTAGATTGTTTTCTTGGCAGACACTGTAAGATCCAACCACCCTCTTTCACAGCCCAGCATAGAATGGCGCCTCCTGCAGCACTGATTGGCTCATCTACGCTGTCTGTCAGGGCAAGCCCTCCCTCCCCCACTTCCTCTCAGGGTCATGTGACAACCCTTCTTCTTCCTCCCTAGTGCTTTTTTCCCGCCGACACATGCGTTAAATGGTACTGCATGCTGTTTTAGTGGAATAGCCCAGCGCTGGCCGGTCATGCTCAGTGCGCTCCCATTCACTTCTGTGGGGAGAGCACTTAGTGGTGGCCAGACTGGAATCCTCCAGCCACCATTTTGGCTTGCTCTATTCTCTATATAGGTGCGGGTCCGACCACTTGCAATATGCCCCCATTGTCTCAGATGAGACAACCCGTTTAAATGTTTTGTTATATCAGAAAATATTTTTGTTTTATTGGCATAAACACAAATACTGCAGCTAGAACCGCCACATAAAAAAAAAATACACCCTTTCTGAGATAACCATAAACTTTGTTTCCTGGGCTATAGAACAAACTAGTGGACATCATGTCTCCCAGTGTTCTACCTCTTTCAGCAATAACTCAATTTTTTTGGTGAGGATCTTGCTCAAAATGTTATTTTTGTGTAGATTGGGTATTTCTAGAAAATATTTTTGACTTAATCAAAATTCTTACTGAAAGCAGTTGACAACACTAGCATATCCCCTTTGTAGTATGATACGATCCTCTGAACGCCTGATGATCTTTTATGACTTACATTTAGCTGCTTGTAGGATCCATTATTTATAACCTCTATTTTCTTGTATTGTATACACTTTATTGAGTTTTCATCAAAATTACAAGGGCCATTACATATACAGTATAATTACTCCACATATGTCCCCTAAGAGGTCTTTTTTCTTCTTTTACTTACTTTTTTATTTTATTTCAGTTTTTTAATATATTTTTAAATTTATTTTTTATATACATTTTTGTCACAAAAGGCCACCGAAGGACTTTGTTTTTTTTTTTTTTTTGCAATATTTCCACTGTATCTCGGGCATCCACAGGAGCCCCAGTTACAGGGGAAACCAGCTTCCTGTGGGGGTTTTGTCTACTGACAGCCAGGGACGCAACCTGCTCCTGTTAGAGTGCAGGAGCAGGACCTCTAATCCAGCTCAGTGCGGTGCTCCAGGAAGAAACACAGCTGATCACATAATACAGGTTAGGAGGCACAGTCAGGTGACCTTGTGAAGTTCAAGGTCCTTATGGTGCATGCAATTTAGACACTACCATAATGAAAGGCAGAGGAGTGACACAGGTGACCACGACCCTGTATGGACAAGAGGGGTGCACATATGTAGCAAGTTGTTGGATGGGGCTCTGTGGGTCATTAATACAAAAAGAAGGTGGCAGGTGGACTGTGCAGGGAAGCAGGCCAACGGTAACAGGAGTAGTGGAACAAGGGGAGAAAAAAAGTTGACAGGGGCTCTGGATAAACGAAGGAGGAAAGGGGAACGCAGGGGCTTGGTGAAGATGAGTGAGGTAAGGGAAGGACCGAAATCTGTGGGGCAGGGAGCAGAGTAGGTGTCAGGGAGTCTATGAACACAAGCAGCTTAATGAGGCAGTAAAAAACATTTAAATAAGCATTGAAGCTGCTGGCAGTACAGAATCCAGACAGTCAGCAGTAGCTTCAATAGTTCCCTGACCTCCCTCTGTCCCACAGAGAAGAGACAGTGCAGACTCACTCACATGTGGTCTGCATCTCTTCAAGCTGCTGCTCCAGCTGCCACTGTCTTGCTCTCCAACACCTCCTCGGGAAGCACTTCCTGCTCTGCAGAATGGAGAAGAGGGGGCATGTCTGAGAGGCTCTGCAGCACAGGAGTTTGTAAGCTCTGAGTTTCCTTCATCGGGGGACAGTAGCAGGTGGTAAATTTGAGCAGACATGTTTTGACAAAAGCACAGAGTAGTCTGCTTAATAAAGGGTTAAAATTTGCTCCCTCCACTCCATTGAACAAATTTGATGTATATGTTGGTATTGAGAAATTTATGAGGAAGTTGTGCCTCAAAAATATTATATGAAGAAAGCCTGTTGGAGAGGCGTTATGGATGAATCTGAATACCAACATACTACTTTAAAACAAAAATCAAAAATGTTCCCAAGGCAGTTAATGAGCCAGGAACTAATAACGTTTAAGAAGAATGTTGAAATGGATGTGAGGAAGATGAAGAATTTGGGCAGTAATTATAGCAATCTAACTAAGGAAGAAGGAATAGCTTTAAAACAACTGAGTAGATTGGAGAATATCACCATTCGCCCGGCTGACAAGGGTGGGGCAGTTGTGATACAAGACACCCTTAAGTATGATGAGGAATGTAGGAAACAACTCAATGACAGCTCTACTTATAGGAAATTAGAAGGAGATCCCACCACAGAGTATTACAAATTGCTAGTGGACCACTGTAAAAAAGGATTTGAAAAGGGTATTCTTTATGACCGGGAATATAGATTCATTACAGGAACTGAATGCAGAATACCCTTATTTTATACTATCCCCAAAATACATAAAAATGGAAACAACCCTCCAGGGCGCCCAATAATATCGGGAATTGGGTCGGTAACATCTAATCTGTCACAGTATTTGGACCATTTACCTCAACCGACCGTTAAAGTAACCCCCTCATATATAAAAGATACGACTCAAGTGATATCTCTAATAGAGACCTTGGATTATGAACCAGATTGGTTTTTGGGTACTTTAGATGTTACATCATTGTATACAATAATTAATCATGAGCAGGGTATTGAAGCCCTGGAGAAAATGCTGCGTCTGAATAGTGATATTGTAAAGGAACAAATAGATTATATAGTGGAGGGGATTTATCATATCCTTACACATAATTATTTTTGGTATGGGGTGATTTTTATTTGCAAATTAAGGGTACCGCCATGGGTACCAGGTTCGCCCCGAGTTATGCCAATTTATTCATGGCACATTGGGAATCTTTGGTCATTGCACCTGAGCTGGGGGCGAACCTGGTACTCTGGCGTCGTTTCATAGACGACATTTTGTTTATTTGGAAAGGCAGTGAAGAGGAACTTTGGAAGTTCCTAGAAACCCTGAATGTTAATGAAAGGGGTTTGAAATTCACTGCAAATATAAGCAGGACCCATGTGGAATTTTTAGATCTCCTAATAACGGTAAGGGAGGGGAAATTAACTTGTAATACCTATCAAAAAGAAGTCGCTAAAAATGGGTATATCTTATACTCTAGTTGCCATCTGCCGAGATGGCTGATGAATATACCGTTGAATCAGTTCCGGCGAATTAAACGTAATTGCACCCTAGATACCCATTTTGAAAAAGAAGCAGAAGTAATGGAAAGGAAATTTACAGACAAAAAATATCCGGATCACCTAATAAATGGAGCCCTAGAGAAAGTTAGAGGTATGGAAAGGACATCTTTTTTTTACAACTAAAAATAGTGGAAAAGAAGGGGAAGATATGATAAGATTAATTCTTCCCTTTAGTTCCCAATATAAACAGCTTGAAAAAATAATAAAAAATACTGGTACATTTTGCAAAATGATAGACAGATAGGGAACATGATACCAGATAATCCAGCAATATCATATACAAAAGTGACTCCCATTGGTTTGAAAATAGCCCCTACCATCAGAGAATTGAAGAAACATACAAGTATACCGGGATGGACGAAATTGAAAGGTTTTTATAAATGTGGCAAATGTAACAACTGTAAATTAACACCCAATCCCCAAAAAAATCTGTTATATACAATCCACATCCAATGGTTTTGAATGGAGTATAAAGGAATTTTTGATGTGTAGTACTAAAAATGTGATTTATTTAATCCAGTGCCCTTGTGGCAAACAATATGTAGGCAGGACAAAGAGGGATTTGAAAACAAGAATATCTGAACATATTAACAATATACGCAATGGTTATGAGAAACACACGTTGTCTAAGCATTATAAAGACCATCACAAGAAGGACCCTAAGGGAATAATTTATATGGCATTAGAGAAAGTTAATAGACATTGGAGGGGAGGTGATCATATTGCCAGAATGTCAAGAATGGAATCGAGGAAAATTTATGAATTTGGTACAATAATCCCACAAGGTTTAAATGCAGATATCGAGATTTTTGGATTTATATGAAAATCAGGGAGGGATCGCGGAGGCGATGGGTGATCGGGGTAGGCTGTTTATTATTCTCAGCACCCTGATCCCCCCTTTTCTCCGGGACCTCTCTCTTCAACTAGGTTTCATTACTACGAATATACTGGATGAGTTATGTTGAAGTTGAAGTGAATAAGAGGTTGACTTAATACATAAATTGAATTTCCATATGTGGAGTTTTTGTATATTATTGGGGAATATATCCTTACCCTTCTATATTTTTATTTGTTTTTATATTAGGGTAGGTTAATAAACCATAATGCATTATATTTTGAAGAAAACGCATTCTATTAAAAATAAACGCAAGATGGTGAAGATAAACGCTGAAGAATCGCAGTGCAAGTTTTTTTATGTTTTTTATGTTGTATTTTATGTATCGATAAAGGAGGGAATATATATGTGAGGGAATGGATTAATAATCACCCTACTTTGTTGAAGAAAGGATAATATGTGGCAAGATACGTAAACATTGGAATCCGTACCAGGTTTTGGAAATAGAGATGAGTATATAAAGTCCGGATAATGGAAGGGATGATTTAGCTACTGAGGAAGGTGTTTGAACACCGAAACGCGTCTAGCGTAGAATAATCATCCCAGATTATAATAAGGCATGCCTAATAACGATGAATGAGTTATCATCTTGTGAAATTGGAGGAATGGTGAAAGCCGGTACCGTGCTTTAGTGGAACAGAAACACCCGGATTCCAACTAAAGACTGAGCATAGGAAACAACAGTCTCAAACAAGTCACCGCGATAAGACGCCACACGTGGAGCTCCGGGCACGGTGGTAAGTCTGTAGCGCACGTGAATACAGAGAGTGCAGAGAAATAAGAGATAGAGGGTAAGTGCACAGACCCTTTCTATTTCTTGGAGACAGTATGCTCCACTTGAGTGGAAAACTTTATATATATTAAGAGAAAGCTTTCTGAAAAGACTATTGTCATAACGTCATTATTTGAAAGCACAAGCCCCATTTGGTGGCTGGATCCATTCTGGTGGGGATCTGTACTATTGAGGACATACTACTGCCGGCGTTTCCCACAATAAGAGACTGCCAATCCTGTTATGTACACATCAACACGGAGGAACCTCCACTATTTTAAAAGTATGCCACGGAGATAGGATGCCAACATAGTGGAGAGGAGTATTTATGTGGTTCCACATTATCTAAGATTCACTAATGGAAACAGTGTATGGGATTTAATTAATGAAGTAGGGTTGATATTTATTTGTATATTATGTTTTAATATATGTTTTATCATTAAATTGTTTCATATATCCAGCAAGGAGAGTGTGTACCCTTTGAAATTATTTGAATTATTTACACTCACAGGTTTTTGGGTGACCTGTTTTTGAGGTACTGCACCCCTAGTTTATCCTAAACTGTGGAGTGAGAGCCACCTCATAATATTTGTTTTTCAAGGACAGAAATCTGTGGGGCAGGGAGCAGAGTAGGTGTCAGGGAGTCTATGAACACAAGCAGCTTAATGAGGCAGTAAAAAACATTTAAATAAGCATTGAAGCTGCTGGCAGTACAGAATCCAGACAGTCAGCAGTAGCTTCAATAGTTCCCTGACCTCCCTCTGTCCCACAGAGAAGAGACAGTGCAGACTCACTCACATGTGGTCTGCATCTCTTCAAGCTGCTGCTCCAGCTGCCACTGTCTTGCTCTCCAACACCTCCTCGGGAAGCACTTCCTGCTCTGCAGAATGGAGAAGAGGGGGCATGTCTGAGAGGCTCTGCAGCACAGGAGTTTGTAAGCTCTGAGTTTCCTTCATCGGGGGGCAGTAGCAGCTGCCCTCTGCGTATTGTTGAAATAGGCAGTCATGCTACTGCTTCCAGGCCCCTTCTGAGCTTGGGCCCAAAGCAGTGGCTTCCCCTGCTTCCCCGATAGCTATGCCCCGGTGGCCACTATTGTGGCTCTTCATTCTGTTGCCACCTTCACCAGTCTATTACGGGGCCACTAGTGTCCGTGCCTTGGTCGTGTTGACATCACCGTTTATTTTTCCGTTCTTCTGATCTGTCAAAAGATCAGAAAAATAACCCAAATGCAAATATTTCCATCACATGAGTTCTCTGCTTTGGACCCACTCCTGTATTTGCTTTACCAATGCTGATCAAATGCTCAGACTACAGGATCTGCCTTTTTTGGGCTGTTCTTCTGATGGATCAAAAGAACAGAATAATAAACATTGATGTGAACACAGCCATACTGCTGAAACCCTCCCCACTGTCATGGGGCCACTACTTGCATTTTGTTAACAATGGTTTTTATTAGTAAAATAAATGTAAAAGTAAAAGTAAATATGATCACAGTGGCTCACCCTCCTAGTATTAGTGGAAAAGGTGCACTACCTTGGCACACCCACTGCCGTACAAAGATGAATCAAATATATAAAAATACTGAAATGGTAGGCACACTAGCACTCGGTGGCGTGGAGATAAATCATCGGTCTAAATAAGAGAGAGAATGCGTAAAATAGTAGTACTCCACTAATATAATATTAAAATAAATTTATTAAATGAATAGAGTAGAGTTTATAAAATTAGATAAAATAATGGATCCAGGGTACCCTGGTGTTGAAGGTTTGTATAATTCAACAAATCACAAGCGCTGAATGTGAGATATATATATAATGAATGAAAAATATATAAAAATAGAGAATATACAAAAATGAAAAGTAAAGAAGTAAAAAAGGTTCTGCTGAGGTCGTATTGCCCGTATGAATACTGTCCTCCTTTTGGTTAATATCCTACTTTTAGTTAATGTCCTCCGTTAATCTATGTTTGCATCAAGCAACATGCATCAAAAATCATTTGAATAGGTGTATTTATATCTGTTAGTTCAAGCAACATACATCAAAAATCATCTGAATAGATGTATCTGTATCCATTAGTTTAATTATATTAGCCCTTTGCTCATCTAGACAGTGTAACACACAATATCGAGCGGGTACTTTACCCCTTCCAGGGATTAGGTTGGATTCAATGCGATCCTCCACTTTGTAGTAGTCCTGGCTCCTATACTGCTCTGTGCGGGGGAATCCCGATATTGGTGTCCTGCTCGCCCGGCTTGTTTCTCAGAGTGTGCTCTGTGCGACATACCACGTAGCGTCCCACGTGGGCGCGAGGTCTCTCAAGCATCCCGCTGCATAGGCCGCGTTTGAAAGTGAGGTATCTTCAGGGCCAGAGCAGTGGTATCAAATGAATATGGTTCTTTAGAATGAATGTTTGATATTTAAAATATTTAAAATCTGGGCAACGATCAAGTAAAATAATATAACTTAGTGCCAGATGCTCATTAATACCAAACGCGTTTCGGGGCTTAATTCTTGCCCCTTCTTCAGTGGTTGACAGATGACATGTCATTCATCTGGCTGGTTTAAATACCCTTTTGGAGAGAAATTTTGGTTTGTATCATTCCTAAAATCTGGATCGGATTAGGGTTATTGTTATTCCTAAAATGTGGACCGGATTCCTGTCATGTTTCCCTATAATTGTAAATCTCCCCTTATATATATATATATATTTTCTTATAGGGGAATTTTATGTTAAAGAGAAATATTATAGGGGGCGGAGCCTAACCGCATTAGATGGCGGACGCTTGAGAGGAGCTCTCCCGCCAGCAAACTCCCGATAGCCTGTTCCACAGCACCTTACCGGCGTTATGGGAAGATCAAACCAAAAGGAGAAGTCAAGGGATACCTGTGGCACCCTGAAACCCTCCCGGCCGCAAGCTGATATGGAGAAATATCTGCAAAAACCGACTTCGCTGCCTCCGGCCCGCGCGTCCAAGATGGCGCCGCAAAGGCCGCGAACTGAACATTTCAGCGAGGAGTAAGAGGACGAGAGCGTGGCTGAGTTGCAGGACCCGAGCGACACTCAGGTACTTACAAAACTTTGCCTAGAAAGGACTCTGCACAAAGCCCTGGCTGCAGATCTTACCACCATTAACCCTTTCAACCCCGGGCCTGTTTTCACCTTCCTGCCCAGGCCATTTTTTACAAATCTGACAAGTGTCACTTTATGCGGTAATAACTTTGGAACGCTTTTACTTATCCAGGCCGTTCTGAGATTGTTTTCTCGTCACATATTGTGCTTCACGACAGTAGTAAATTTGTGGCAAAATATTTCATTTTTATTTATAAAAAAATACCAAATTTACCAAAAATTTGGAAAAATTTCCAAATTTCAATTTCTCTACTTTCAAAATACATAGTAATACCTCCAAAAATAGTTATTATTTTACATTCCCCATATGTCTACTATGTTGGCATCATTTTATAAATGTCATTTTACTTTTTTAGGACATTAGAGGGCTTAGCAGTTTAGAAGCCATTTTTCAAATTTTCACCAAATTTTCCAAAACCATTTTTTTAAGCCCCAATTCAGATATAAAGTGATTTTTAGGGGCTTATGTAATGAAACCCACCCATAAATGACCCCATTTTGGAAACTACACCCCTCAAATTATAAAAAATTGCTGTTACAAACTTTGTTAACCCTTGAGGTGTTTCACAAGAATTAAAGGAAAATGGAGGTGAAATTTCAAAATTTCACTTTTTTGGTAGATTATTCATGTTAATAATTTTCTTCTTGCAACACAGTAAGGGTTAACAGCAAACTAAACCTCAATATACATTGCTCTGATTCTGCAGTTTACAGAAATACCCCATATGTGGTGATAAACGTCTCTATGGGTTTGTGGCAGTGGTCAGAAGGAAAGGAGCGCCATATGGATTTTGGAGGCAGATTTTGCTAGAATAGTTTTTAGGCACCATTTTGTAATTGAGAGACCCTGACGTACCCCTAGAGTGGAAACCCTCAAAAAGTGACCACATTTTGGAAACTACACCCTTCAACAAATATATTAAGGGGGGTACTGGCCACTTTGACCCCCTAAGTGTTTTACGGAATTTGGAAACACTTGGCTGTGAAAATGAAAAATTTCATTTCTTCCAATAAAATGTTGCTTTAGCCCCAAATTTTTTGTATTTTCATAAGAGGTAACAGGAGAAAAGCACCCCATAATTTGTTACCCATTTTCTCCTGAATACGGCAACACCCCATATGTTGTGGTAAACTGATGTGGGGGCACATGGCAGGACTCAAAACAGAAGGAGCGCCATATGGATTTTACAACACAGATTTTGATGGAATGGTTTGCGGGAGCCACTGATTTTTATTTTTTTGAGTTATTGTCTTATGCGGGGGCTCATTTTTTGCGGGATGAGCTGATGTTTTCATTGGTACCATTTTGGGGTACATAAGACTTTTTGATCGCTTGGTATTACACTTTGTGAGTCAAGGTGAAAAAAATAGCCGTTTTGGCATGTTTTTTTTAAATTTTTTTTACAGCATTCACCAGAGGGGTAAAATCATGTGATATTTTTATAGAGCAGGTTGTTACGGACGCGGCGATACCCAATATGTCTAACATTTTTATTTTTGGAAAGTTTTACACATTAGATGCATTTTTGAACAGAATAAAATCTTTTTTTGTATTGTTATTTTCAGAGAGCCATATTTTTTTTTATTTTTCGGGCGATTGTCTCAGGTAGGGTATCATTTTTGTGGGACAAGATGACGGTTTGATTGGTACCATTTTGTGTTAAATACGCCTGTTTGATCGCCTGCTATTACACTTTTTGTGAGGCAAGAGGGAAAAAAATGGTCGTTTTGACATAGTTTTTTTTTTTTGCAGCATTCACCTAGGGGGCCATCTCATGTAATATTTTTATAGAGCAGGTTGTTACGGAAGTGGCGATATCAAATATGTCTAACTTTTTTATTTTTGGAAAGTTTTACGCATTTGATTTATTTTTGAACAGAGTAAAATCTATTACACTTTTTTGTGAGGGAAGGTGACCAAAAAAATGGCTGTTTTGGCACAGTTTTTTTTTTTTTTTACTGCATTCACCTGGCGGGGTGGATGATGTTATATTTTATAGAGCCGGTCCATACGGACGCGGCGATACCTAATATGTATACTTTTCTTTTTTTTAACTTTATTTTGGGAAAAGTGTACTTTTTTTTTTTACTTGAAACTTTTCTTTTTTTTCACTTTTTTTCACTTTTTTTTCCACTTTATTTAACTTTTGGGGGTCTGATCCCCTTAACAATGCATTACAATACTGTTGTATTGTAATGCATTGGCTGTAAGTGTATTACTCAATGTAATACACTTACAGACTGCTTCTTGTGCGATCCAGGGGGATGGATCGCACAGGCATCGGGCTGCTATCCAAGCCATCGGGTCCCCGTCACAGCAGCACGGGGACCCGATGGACTCCCCTTCCTCCTGCCCGCATCGCATGTGCCGCGGTCAGCGCTGACCGCGGCACATTGAGGGTTAATACGCCCGCATCGGTGAAAACACCGATGCGGGCGTACGCAGCAGGGGTCCGGCTACTAAGCACAGCCGGTCCCCCGCAGCTGATCGGGCGGGTGCAGGAGCACGCCGCACGATCAGCACGCCGTAATAGTACGGCGCTGGGCGGGAAGGGGTTAAGGCGGTCCGCCATATCGGAGACAGGGTGGAAGCCTTGGAAGATGTGCAGGCAGAGCTACTTACATTTAATGCTGCCATGCGGGACTCCCTTAAGCATTATAAAGATGCCATCACCACCTCTCTGTTACTTCTGGAGGACCAGGAGAACAGGAGTAGGACGAAAAATATACGGCCCAGGGGCCTTCCGGAGGCCGCAGACTCAGAGGATCTTTTCCTGACAGTGGGCAGAGAGTTTGCTACGCTGCTGGGACCGGAGAGGGCTGGCGCCATTATTATAGAGCAGGTGCACAGGGCGCTCCGACCTAAGCCTTCAGAGACTGAGAACCCAAGAGATGTTTATATGCGGGCTTCTAAGCTATCGGGACACTGAGGCCATTCTGCAAAAGTCACGCACGATGGGTGAAGTTAATTTGGATGGAGTGAGGTTGCAAATATATCAAGACCTGTCACCCACCACGCTCCAGAAAAGGAGGGCCCTGAAGCCCCTTACAGATGTGCTTTGTGCCTCAAAAACTCCTTACAAGAGGCTATTCCCTTTTGGCCTACTCATTACAGCGGGCAATAGGCGACTGGTGATCCGTTCCCCTGCAGATCTACAGCAAATCTGGGACGTTTTACATCTAGCACTGATTGAAATCCCTAACTGGTTGCCGTTACCGGAGGTGGAGGAGAATCTCCCTAGATTACCATTTTCTTTCCCATGGTCCACAGCGAAGAAGCAAAGGGCCCCAAGGCTGAAGAAAGTGCAGGACTCCTCTACTTCTACTTGAATATATGTGGTATTACTTTGCAATCTCGTTCACAACTTACCTGTAGTAGTCTTCTTTTTACGTTTTACTACTGCTTGTATTCTCCTAGGTATATCTAGGTACAGGGAATGATTGCATATGGTCTTTCCTACTCATTCTTTGTTTTTTGTTGCTAGTTCATATACATCAGCCGGGTCACAGTGCCTCATATTGGATGGCACTGTACTATATCCCTCCAGGGGACTGCCTTCGGCCTTCCTCTGTTGGGCTTCTTCGCACTCAGGCTGAAGTTCGGGAGTTTGTCCGACCATGCCACTAGTTTTTGTGTGTTACCGTTACCCCATTTATGCTCTATATAGAGCTTACTGCCCTTGGGTAGCCGGTTTTATGCTTGATATTTCTGTTCCTTGGTTTATTGTTTTTTCTTTGTTTCCACAAAGGTCACAAGGTGTAGTATGTCATAGGCAGTTCCGCCTGATTGCGTTATTATGGCAGGGTATCATATAAAACTAACATCCTTTAACGTAAAGGGCTGTAATTCTCCTATTAAATGGAGCCACATCTTCCGTTTACTTAGAAAATCCAAAACCGACATTATTTTATTACAAGAGACCCACTTTAAGGCTGGCAGGGAGCCTAATCTGAATCGCTCCCAGTTTAAGCACTGGTTCCATGCCAGCTTCGATGAGAAACCCACCAGAGGAGTTAGTACAGGTATAAAGGGGAGTCCCTTTCACAAAATCTGCTGTTCTAACTGATCCGGACGGGAGGTATCTGTTGCTGAAAGGGCTGATAGGAAATGTGGAAATCACTATTTGTAACTTACAGTGCCTACAAGTAGTATTCAACCCCCTGCAGATTTAGATGGTTTGATAAGATGCAAATAATTTAGAGACTTCAAACAAGAGCAGGATTTATTAACAGATGCATAAATCTTACAAACCAAAAAGTTATGTTGCTCAGTTAAATTTTAATAAATTTTAAACATAAAAGTGTGGGTCAATTATTATTCAACCCCTCAAACCACCAGAATTCTGTTTGGTTCCCCTAAAGTATTAAGAAGTAGTTCAGGCACAAAGAACAATGAGCTTCACATGTTTGGATTAATTATCTGTTTTTCCAGCCTTTTCTGACTATTTAAGACCCTCCCCAAACTTGTGAACAGCACTCATACATGGTCAACATGGGAAAGACAAAGGAGCATTCCAAGGCCATCAGAGACAAGATCGTGGAGGGTCACAAGGCTGGCAAGGGGTACAAAACCCTTTCCAAGGAGTTGGGTCTACCTGTCTCCACTGTTGGGAGCATCATCCGGAAGTGGAAGGCTTATGGAACTACTGTTAGCCTTCCACGGCCTGGACAGCCTTTGAAAGTTTCCCCCCGTGCCGAGGCCAGGCTTGTCCGAAGAGTCAAGGCTAACCCGAGGACAACAAGGAAGGAGGTCCGGGAAGATCTCATGGCAGTGGGGACATTGGTTTCAGTCAATACCATAAGTAACGTACTCCACCGCAATGGTCTCCGTTCCAGATGAGCCCGTAAGGTACCTTTACTTTCAAAGCGTCATGTCAAGACTCGTTTACAGTTTGCTCATGATCACTTGGAGGACTCTGAGACAGACTGGTTCAAGGTTCTCTGGTCTGATGAGACCAAGATCGAGATCTTTGCTGCCAACCACACACGTGACGTTTGGAGACTGAATGGCACTGCATACGACCCCAAGAATACCATCCCTACAGTCAAGCATGGTGGTGGCAGCATCATGCTGTGGGGCTGCTTCTCAGCCAAGGGGCCTGGCCATCTGGTCCGCATCCATGGGAAGATGGATAGCACGGCCTACCTGGAGATTTTGGCCAAGAACCTCCGCTCCTCCATCAAGGATCTTAAGATGGGTCATCATTTCATCTTCCAACAAGACAACGACCCAAAGCACACAGCCAAGAAAACCAAGGCCTGGTTCAAGAGGGAAAAAATCAAGGTGTTGCAGTGGCCTAGTCAGTCTCCTGACCTTAACCCAATTGAAAACTTGTGGAAGGAGCTCAAGATTAAAGCCCACATGAGACACCCAAAGAACCTAGATAACTTGGAGAAGATCTTCATGGAGGAGTGGGCCAAGATAACTCCAGAGACCTGTGCCGGCCTGATCAGGTCTTAGAAAAGACGATTATTAGCTGTAATTGCAAACAAGGGTTATTCCACAAAATATTAAACCTAGGGGTTGAATAATAATTGACCCACACTTTTATGTTTAAAATTTATTAAAATTTAACTGAGCAACATAACTTTTTGGTTTGTAAGATTTATGCATCTGTTAATAAATCCTGCTCTTGTTTGAAGTTTGAAGGCTCTAACTTATTTGCATCTTATCAAACCAGCTAAATCTGCAGGGGGTTGAATACTACTTGTAGGCACTGTATATGCTCCCAACAGACAAACAGCTATCTGGCTGAAGGAGATGCTACATACCATTTCTGTGTTTTCCTCGGGTATGCTTATTATAGGTGGCGACTTCACTCTCACTCTCAATCCTTTATTAGATTCTTCCAAACAAAAGTCTGCCATCTCCTATAGTGCTTTAAAAGGAGTTCACCACAAACTGCAAGACTTAGCTATTAGTGACACCTGGAGATCTATAGACGCAGATAGAAGAGACTACACGTTCTATTCTAATGCGCACAGATCCTATCAGCGATTAGACTATATATTCCTCAGCAACAGATACCTTACCAGAGTGGCTGATGCCTCTATTCACAACATCACCATATCAGATCATGCACCAGTAGAGCTCACATTAGTCCTACATGAGCTTCCGGAGAGGGAATGGTCTTGGAGGCTGAACCCGACCTTATTGGAGTCACATGCCACCATCCAAAAATTGACTGGTGGGATAGATCAGTATTTTTCAGATAATGTGTCCTCAGATGTATCTTGGGCTTCTATATGGAAGGCGCACAAGTCATGCGGAGTGAATTCATTGTTTTAGGAGCTCACGTCAAAAAATGTCAAATGCAACAGATCACTACTTTGCTGTCACAAATATCTAAGAGAGTGTACATAAAAAGTCAATAGCAATACGGGAAGCCTTGAAAAAACTGAGATCGGCCTTGAAGGATTTGCTTAACACAACAGCCAGAGCATATCTTAGGGTCAGACATAGACACTATGCTCATGGTGATAGGGGTAACAAAGTAATGACGGCCATGGTGAAGAAGCGTAATGAACAAACTCATGTCCCTCAGATCAGAGACAAGACGGGCACGCTGGTTACTGATATGAAGGATATTGCTTTTGTCTTCTCGGCCTTCTATAAGGAATTGTACAACCTTAGACTTGATCAATCAATGGAGGTGGAAGCTGTGCAGCAGACCAAGATCAGGAGCTTTTTAGACTCTCAACTTACCAGTAATATCGTGGGACCACTCAGCTGCACTTTTGTCTCCTATAACTCTTACGGAAATACAAAAGGCGCTTAAATCCACTCCCTTGGGCAAGAGTCCCGGCCAAGATGGGCTTCCAATTGCATACTATAAAAAGTTATTCCCGGTTTTGGGCCCTAAGCTGGTGCAATACTTTAACTATTTGATGGAGGGCAATACTCCAGCAAGACAGGGCCTGGAAGCACATATTGTGGTCCTGCCCAAACCTGGCAAGGATACTGATCTCCCTGCCAGTTACAGACCCATTTCACTCCTCAACTCAGATATCAAACTATGGGCCAAGATATTGGCCAATCGATTGTCCCCTATTTTGGATACCCTTGTAGCCCCGGAACAGACCGGATTTGTTAGGGGAAGAGAGTGCAGGGACAGCACATTTCGGGTTATACATGCCAACAGACTTAACATCAAACTGACATTATTGAGTACAGATGCCGAAAAGGCCTTTGACAGAGTGGATTGGAGGTTTATGGAATCAGTGATGGGCAAGTTTGGCTTTACTCCACGATTTGTCTCCGCAGTGCTGTCCCTGTACTCCTCACCATATGCGAGAATACGGGTTAATGGCATTCTCTCCCCAGTTTTTGACATCAGAAACGGAATGAGGCAAGGATGCCCACTTTCACCCAGACTTTTTATCTTGTGTTTAGAGACGCTTATACAAGCTATTAGACAAGACCCTAACATCTTGGGTTTGACTGTTGGGAAATGCACACACCAAGTAGCTGCCTTTGCAGACGACATGCTCCTTTTCTTAACGAATCCCACAGCGGCCTTTCCCGCCTTGATTTCCCTACTAGACCAATTTGGCCAACTATCTAATTTCAGAAGTCTCAACTCTGTCCAATAATTACCGTTTTGTTTTGGCTCAGAGCTCTTTGAAGTATCTTGGGATACTAATACCTAACAACCCAGAGCTGCTCTTTCAAATGAACTATCCTCCCTTATTGGCTGACATTAAGTCTATGTTACAGGGTCTAGACATACCCTTTATGTCCTGGATGGGCAGGAAAAATCTCATTAAAACCTATATAGCTCCTAAGATACTGTATGTCTTACAAACAGTCCCGGTGTACTTACCTAGCGGCTTCCTTTTAGCGGTTAGGAGACTTATCTTCATTCAGAGGTCCTCCTCTCCGCTGATAGGAAGCTTGGTTGTCAACTGGCTGCCAGCTTATTATCTTATAAAGAACTAGCACAATTATGGCAATCTCCCTCTATCATATCGGGCGGCCTGAATGGTCTTACAGGAATGGTGCAGGTTTGGAATACACTGGGAGCTGGTCTTGGTCTGTGGCACACTTCTTCATTATTCATGCCCTCTCACCTGATCCCTTATGTAGTTGATCCTGCCTATGTAGATGACCTAGGGATATGGAGGGAATTGCACAACGTTGCAACAGGAGACCTACTCAAGGGGAAAAAGATACCCTCACTATCCGATCTAAAACAGGCTAGCAGAGGGATCCGCTGGTCAGAGATACATTATTCACATTCAAGTGGTGCAATAAGTTTTTGCAGCAAGTTACAGGTGATCATGCCCCCACATGGTACGAATCTTTGGTTATGTCACATACTGTAGAGGCACTATCTCTTTCTTATATAAGAAGATCTTAGAAAAACATGCCATGGAGAAACCCCCTTTTATAATAGCGTGGGAGAAGGAACTTAAAGGCAACTTTACTGCCACAGAGGTCTCTAAGATTCTTGCACACTCTCATGGAATCTCAAGATGTATTAGGACTGAGGAGAACTCATACAAGATCATCACTAGATGGTACAGAACTCCAGATGTCCTTCATAAAGCAGACCCACTTAGATCGGCGGAGTGTTGGAGATGTTTAGGCGATCTGGGCTCAGCCCTGCATATATGGTGGGGGTGCCTGATGATCCAACCTTTTTGGAAACAAGTTATTTCCTCGATAAATACTATCTGTGGCGTCTCCATTGGCCTTTCTCCCTCCCTAGTTTTGCTAAACCTCTTAGATCAGTCTTGTACAATCTCCAAAGCTAATTTAGCATCTATACTTCTTACGGCGGCTAAGTTGCTTGTGCCATTACACTGGCTTAGCACATCACCTCCCACTCTGGCAGAATGGATAGGGAAGGTACAGGATTTGTACAGACTTGAAGAGATCTCAAGTTGGGAAAATCATGCGCATGATAAGTTCAAGACGCTTTGGTCCCCTTGGTTGTTGTGGGTATCCACCATAGGATAAGTGAGAGCCCACGTTCTTTGTCCCATTATGTCCCCCCCCCCTTCCCACATTCCTTCCTTTCCTCTACATGGCTCTACTCTTATCCTTATCCTATTTCATTTAGCTTGATTATATTCCATCTTTATTTGTCTATTCAATTGCTTGTGGCATACCAATACTTGATGACTATGCAATGCTTTGAGATATATATGCTGTATCTATATGAATACATACTGTAATCGCACCTGTGATCTTTGTGATGTTATTTTTCATTACTTGTTTGTAATGTGTTTGACATTAAATTTAAATAAAGATTGATTTAAAAAAAAAGAGAAATATTATAGTGTATATTTTTTCTGTAGTTGCTACTCGTAATTGGCCCAACTTTTCTAGTTGATTCTCCATTGAGTTCAATGGGCAAACTATATATATATATATATATATATATATATATATATATATATATATATACACACATATACAGTACAGACCAAAATTTTGGACACACCTTCTCATTCAAAGAGTTTTCTGTATTTTCATGACTATGAAAATTTTAGATTCACACTGAAGGCATCAAAACTATGAATTAACACATGTGGAATTATATACTTAAAGGGAACCTGTCACGTCCCACACACATTTAAAACTGCAGCCATTACCTCATATTAGTGGTCAGTGTGATCCTAATGATGCCTTTATTACATTAATCTGATCCCCCAATCTTCAGGACAACGAACAGCGCGCTCCCTGAAGTCAGCTTGAAGTCAAGGGGGCAGCGGCCTCCTTGCTTCAAGCCAGTAAAACACGCCCCACTTTGCTCTGACATCCCCTTTTGTGCCAGGGAGCGGTGCGCTCCTACGTGCTGCGCGATCCTGGCTCCGGCTCCTACACTCTGCCGGCTTTCATTTATCTGATGCACACGCTCAGACAGCTCCAGCGAGCGTGCGCCCGCCCGTCCTCTCCTATGCACGCAAGCCGGCCGACCGCCCGCAGACACGTCTGCCCGCAGGTTCTCAGCTTCCCATCACTGGAGCAAAAGAGCCGGGATCGCGCAGCACGTAGGAGTGCACCGCTCCTGGGCACAAAAGGGGATGTCAATCAGAGCAAAGAGGGGCGTGTTTTACTGGCTGGAAGCAAGGAGGCCGCTGCCCCCTTGACTTCAAGCTGACTTCCACATGTGTTAATTCATAGTTTTGATGCCTTCAGTGTGAATCTACAATTTTCATAGTCATGAAAATACAGAAAACTCTTTGAATAAGAAGGTGTGTCCAAACTTTTGGTCTGTACTATATATACAGTGGAGGAAATAAGTATATGATCCCCCACTGACTTTAAAAGTTTTAATACTAAAAAATAAATGAAACATCTCATAATTTTATGCCAGCTTTATTTTAACAGTGCCACATAGAATATCAAAAGAAAAACAGAGAAAATTACATGAAATGAGAAATAAAATATCATTTGCATTTCTTTGAGGGAAATAAGTATTTGATCCCCTAGTAGAACCATGACTAATGTTGGCTCCCACAGACCACTGACACACCCTAATCACAGTGAAGTCGTTACCTGGATGAGAGACACCTGTCCCAAATTGTCACCTGTATAAAAGGCCACCTGCCAACAGTCTCAGTGACACTCCAACATCTCCACCATGGGCAAGACTAAAGAGCTGTCTAAAGATGTCAGGGACAAAATTGTTGACCTACACAAGGCTGGAATGGGCTACAAAGCCATAAGTAAGAAGCTGGATGAGAAGGTGACAACTGTTGGTGCAATTATTCGGAAGTGGAAGAAGTACAACATTACTGTCAATCGACCCAGGCCTGGAGCTCCATGCAAGACATCACCTTGTGGAGTCTCATTGATCATGAGAAAGGCTAAAAATCAGCCAAGAACTACATGGGAGGAGCTGAGTAATGATCTCAAGGCAGCTGGGACCACAGTCTCCAAAAAAACCATTGGTAATACACTGAGACGTAATGGTTTAAAATCCTGCAGTGCACGCAAGGTTCCTCTGCTCAAGAAGGCTCACGTCCAGGCCCGCCTCAAGTTTGCCAATGAACATATTAATGACTCCGAGAGAGACTGGGAGAAGGTGCTGTGGTCAGATGACCAAAATTGAGCTCTTTGGCCTCAACTTAACTTGACGTGTTTGGAGGAAGAAAAATACAGAATATGACCCTAAGAATACCATCCCCACCGTCAAGCATGGTGGTGGAAGTATAATGTTTTGGGGGTGTTTTTCTTCTAAGGGCACAGGCCAACTTCACCGCATTGACGGGAAGATGAACGGGGCCATGTATCGCAAAATCCTGAGTGACAACCTCCTTGCCTCTGCCAGAGCACTGAAAATGGGTTGTGGATGGGTCTTTCAGCACGACAACGACCCAAAACATACAGCCAAGGAAACAAAGGAGTAGCTCCATAAGAAGCATATCAAGGCCAGTCTCCTCACCTCAATCCCATCGAAAATCTATGGAGAGACTGAAGCTTTGCGTTTCCAAATTCATGCCTAAAAACCTTAAGGATATGGAGATGATTTGCAAAGAGGAGTGGGCCAAAATTACTCCTGAAGTGTGTGCAAACCTTATAAAAAACTATAAGAAACGTCGGACTGCTGTGCTTGCCAACAAGGGTTTTGCAACCAAGTATTAAATGATGTTTTCCTAGGGGATCAAATACTTATTTCCCTCAAAGAAATGAAAATTATTTTTTATTTCTCATTTCATGTAATTTTCTCCATTTTTCTTTTGATATTCTATGTGGCACTGTTAAAATAAAGCTGGCATAAAATTATGAGACGTTTCATTTTTTAGTATTAAAACTTTAAAAGTCAGTGGGGGATCAAATACTTATTTCCTCCACTGTGTGTATATATATATATATATATATATATATATATATATATATATATATATACACACACAGTACAGACCAAAAGTCTCATTCTCATACAATTTTCATAGTCATATATATACCACTCTGTAACAGCAGCAGCACTGTCAGCATAGGAGGTGGGTGCAAAATCCCCCGGGCGATAGGAACTGGAGCCCACATATATACAAATTCGATAGAATGAGGCAGCACACCAACGGATGAAGTGAAGGAAGACTTTATTCCCCTTTCGCAACGTTTCGGCCTTCTCTATGAGGCCATTATCAAGCATAGTGACATGTGACAACTTGAGTATTTGCACATGTCACTATGCTTGATAATGGCCTCATAGAGAAGGCCGAAACGTTGCGAGAGGGAAATAAAGTGGTCCGTCACTTCAGCCGTTGGTGTGCTGCCTCATTCTATCGAATTTGGAGATATATATATATATATATATATATATATATATATATATATATATACACACTATAATATTTCTCTTTAGCATAATATTCTACTATGAGAAAATATATATATTTATAAAGGGACATCAGTCGACCTTTATAATTGTATAAGTTTGCCTATTGAACTCAATGGAGAATCAACTAGAAAAGATGGGCCAATTAAGAGTAGCAACTACAGAAAAAAATATACACTATAATATTTCTCTTTAACATAATATTCCACTATGAGAAAAAAAAATTATATATATATATATAAAGGGACATCAGTCAACCTTTATAATTGTATGGAGATATACAATTATAGGGATAGGGGTCCACCAGTCCTGCACTAAGGACAGTCCTATAGCTTTTTAATAGTCCTTAATAGAGGGGAAGCCAATACCTCCTGCTCTCCTTCTTTTGATCAATAGTGAATTTGCTATTCTAGGGCGGCCAGATTTCTAAAGGTAATTGTTTAGAAGTGCCTGTGCCTTTTTGAAAAATATCTCTGGGAGAGATATGGGAAGGGCCCGGAAAACATTAATCAATTTCGGAAGGGTCATCATTTGAAATGAAGCGACACTTCCTACCCAGGATATGTCTTAGTGTAAAACTGGCGAAGTCCCAAGCCATAGTAAGAAGAAAAGGTTCGAAATTGTGTTTATATAATAGTGAGCATGGATGAGTGAGTTTGATCCCTAAATATGTCAATTCTGAGGTTTGCCAATCTAGAGTGTGGGATGAGCGGAGTAATCTCAGGTCCTCTGCTGATAGGTGGATATGCAATGCTTTGGATTTAGAATTTAGATTAATTTTGGAATAAGAAAGGGGCCCAAAATGAGAAATAATATGTAGTGCCTTTTTCAAGGAGTGAGTAGAATTAGTGGGTGTGAGAATGATGTCATCTGCGTAAAGTGTGATCACGTGCTCATTCCCAACAGTAACACCCTCTAGGCCAGGTGTGTTCTTAATATGTTGTTTCAACGGTTCCAGAGCTAAGATAAAAAGGAGCGGTGAGAGGGGGCATCCCTGTCTGGAACTGTTGGAGATTGTAACGTTGTCAGAAACAACCCCATTCACAAACACCCTGGCCGAGGGGGAACAATATAAGCTAGTAATGGCATTGGAAATGTGGCCTTTGAAGCCCATTTCCGCCAATGTCAAGAACACAAACGGTGTAAACGGTCGGATAACTTCTCTGCATCAAGGATTACCGTGAGTAAATGAGTACAGTGAATTTCTGCTAAATTGAATATATCCAGGAGTCGTTTAGTGTTGTCCGATGCCTGCCGTTCTTTAACAAATCCAGTTTGGTCCTCCTTTACCAGACGGGAGTATAGGAGCCAATGGATTTGCTAGTAATTTAGCAAAGATTTTCACATCTGAGTTAAGTAGTGAAATAGGTCGGAAGTTCTGTGGAATATTGTCTGGTTTGCCAGGTTTAGGGAAGGTTACAATCAAAGCCGTTCACATATCAGGGGGAAACGGGGACCCTTCTGCTGCCTTTTGGAAAATAGTTAAGAGGTGGGGAATTAGTACAGAATGGAATTGTTTGTAGTATTCATATGATAAACCATCTGGGCCAGGAGATTTACCCATCTGTAAGGAGGGTAGCATGCGCTTAATCTTATGTTTTGTGATGGGGCTATTAAGTGTTTGTAATAGGGTATCCGATAGAGAAGGAAGGGATGCTGCAAGCAAGAAGTCTTTACCTAAGGTGGAATGATTGTCTGGCAAGGTTGTGTGGTCTTTAAGGTTATAGAGATTGTTATAGTAAAGTTGGAATTGCTGTGCAATGTCCCTGGGGTCTATGAGTTTGGTATTGGAGCGTAGAATATAAGGGATTCTAATACAAGCTTGTTGTGATTTGAGTAGACGGGCTAGTAGTTTACACGCTTTATTGCCTTGGGCATAAAATCTGGCTTTCAAACGCAGTACGGTTTTCTCTTGATTATGGAGAAGTAGTCCCCTTGAGAGCGTGAAGTGGTAGGTTGCTGTTTATTGGCTGCTTCGAGTTGTGCAATTTTTTTAATTAAAGAGGATATCATATTTTCTCTAGATTTTTTTTCTCAATATGTCCAATTTTTATTACATGTCCACTGATGAAGGCTTTGTGGGCCTGCCATACGGTGTAGGGATTTTGGACTGAGGCTCTATTAAATTTAAAATATTCAGTTAAAGCCTGTAGAATTCCTGGGCATATTTTGGGTGCTGAAGGATGTAAGTGTTATTTCTCCATGTGGGGGCTAATGTAGATTGTAATTGCTCCTCCAGGATGACCGTAATCGGAGCATGGTCTGACTATTGAATAGGTTCAATTTCTGAAGCAGTGATGTGGAAGAGGGTCGTATGGTCTACTAAAAAACTGTCAATGTGGGAATAGGATACATGGAAGGGAGAAAAAAAATGTGGAGTCTCTCTTGGCCATGGTGTGCCCTCCAAACATCCACTAGACCCTCAGTGTGTGAGGGGATTAGGGGCATATAAGTTAACTAGGGTGTAGATAATGTTAGTGATGGAACACACCAGTATGACATAGCAACTGTTAGTGTAAATTATTTTAGTGATAATGGAAAAGGCTACTGAGTTTTTAACAGCTATGAAAACTCCTTTTGATTTTTTTAGCATTGTGGGAGTGGATAATGTTGGGAAAAAGGCAATGTTTTATTCGGCCGGCATCAGCAGACAGCAAGTGTGACTCCTGAATACACACAGCACATCTGCAAGTGTAGTTAGGGCTTCTTTCCACACATAGGCCCAGTTTAGCGGGCAATCAAGCCCCTTGGCATTTAAGGACATTATCTTAACCCCCATCAATATATTTAAGATACATAGGTTGAACATGACAGAGCATGTATCAATGTAACTAAAACAAAATTGCCAGAGAAAAGAAAGTTATAACATGGAAAAAAAAAAGCATTATCGCTAACAGTAACAAACCGCATGCGGTAGAGTGGAGAGACAGTCCTGAGTAGAGGCCAGGATGGAAGGCCATGTGTGCATTATTGGAGAAAAGAGCAGGTGCTCACCACTCCATCTGAAAAGGATGGGAGCCTCATCTTCCTCGAGAACGACCTTGATGGATTTCCTGCTATTCTTTGTGGACATGATGTGATTGGGGAGGATCTTTGTTCCCCAGCGAATCCAAACGTATCTTCCATGTTTGCAGCAAGGATTTTCCATCTTCTAATGACTTGACCACGTGTAGGGATTCATCCCGGGAAATGATCAGCTTTAGTGGGTAACCCCAACGGTACGGGATGGAATTATCCCGGAGTACAGCAGTTATAGGTAGCAGGGATCTGCGTTGCCGCAAGGTAATGGCTGAGAGGTCAGTGAATAGCTTCACATTTTTAATGGGAGATGATAAAGTCCCAATTTTCCCGGCAGTGGTTATAAGGGCTTTTTTGATGTGATAAAAATGAACCCATGCCAGTGTGTCTCGGGACATCTGCATCTAGGTGCTTTGGTTTTGAGACACAATGCGCCCCATCGACAATTAAGTTCTGGGGAGAGAGTGTCGGTATCAGAAATATGGGTATATAAAGGTATGGTTGCACAACATATAATAAACAATAAGAGTAGAAATAAATTTAAATATATGTGGCGCTATGCCGACTAAAGATAAAAAAGGAAGTCCTTAGTTACACAGATTTGCAAATGCGTGATCATGCCCACTCACCATACGTCACGGTAACTTCCTGTGGAGTGGGTCCCTACACTCGTCTATGCCTCTGTTCAGACTACATCCAAGTCTCCATTGTTCAGGGCGTGTGAAACCAGCTAAATAGGTATCCTACCAGGAAGTCCTAGGTGAATGGGCGTCGTCAGGTCCAAAAGGAGTATGCGAGGCTCAGTATATAACAATAAAAATTATAATAAAAAGTTTGGACCAACGATATATATATATATATTTTTTCATAAGTGCATATCCATAAAGCAAAACTATGGGTATATAAAGGTATGGTTGCACAACATATAATAAACAATAAGAGTAGAAATAAATTTAAATATATGTGGCGCTATGCCGACTAAAGATAAAAAAGGAAGTCCTTAGTTACACAGATTTGCAAATGCGTGATCATGCCCACTCACCATACGTCACGGTATCAGAAATATGAACAATTTGTGTAAATAATCCTGTAACTTTGAGGGAGAGACTGTCTCTGGAATGCCCCTGAATTTGATATTGTTCCGATGCGAGCGGTCTTCAAAATCTGCCATCTTAGCATGTCGTTATGGGCATCTATAACAGTGTTTTGGGAGGTAACACTGTGGGGTATCCAATGTGGGGTAGTCTCTAAAAGGATCCCCTGCAGATGTGGTAGCACTGACCTGAATATGTTGAGGAGAACAGGCACGGGCGTTGCTTGACCGGGCTGTTAGTAGAAGACGCGGATAGCTGTGTCATGCGGGCGCCATCTTTGCCAAGCAAGGATCCAGCTGAATGAGGCCTGACATCTTCCGGAGTTGGAGGTAGGGATGGTGTCGGAGGGCTCTGTAGTAGAGGAGGGCAAGGATTCTCTGTCTGGGGAAGGTGGTTTGGGAGTTTGTGCAGGAGAAATACCTTGGCCTGCGCCATCTTTGCTGTTATCCCAGTCGAAGTATTGTTCCAGTTTCTTGCTGGAGAGTTGGGGTAACTGTCTTTTAGTTTTCCCCATGATGTATGTGGGGTCTGAGAGCAGTTGGGCGCTTCACATTCCTCACACATGCACACCACATCGGTGCAAAAACAAAACTTTTTTTTTTTTTATATAGAGGATAGTAAATCTCATGAGAAAAGGCTATGTAAGTGAATACAGGGAGTACTATACTCGCTTATATAGCCTATTCTTGTGAGATTTACCAAACAGCTTGTCTTCTCCCTGGCAGTGGAGCAGTCTGCTGCAATTGGAGAGTGTCACAGCCAGGAATTAAGGAGATGCCCACTGAGGAGAGCGGAGGTCTCCTTCTCCCTGTACCGATGGTACAAATTAGCATATTGGGCGCCAAAACACACAAGAGGGATTCAAGCACAACAGAATGGACTATTTGAAAAAAAAAATGGAATAGCATCGTCAGTAGGCGGACTACTAAGGAACTAGTATTAAAAAAAAATTAAAGGCCTTTTTTAATAATTGTTTCTAAAGTGTACTGTACGTCCATTTCCTTTACGTTCTATACCCTTCTTTCTGAGGTATTCTACATGTTTTACCTCTGTTTGTTTTTTGTCTTCTTTGTAAAATGCCACTTTATTTTATACAATATCCCTTTAATAAAAAGGATTTCAGCCCCATCCTCCTGGTGCTCAAACTTTTCATTTGCATATGAATAAAACTGCACATATCTCTGCAACTGTTTAGCATACAAACAAAATAAAGGTATTGTTTTAATCATCATGATGAGCCCTAACAGGCGGTATGTCTGGTTTAATAGCGTTGATCCTGGTGAAAAAGCCGATTTAATAACCACCCTCTATTTTCTATCACTGAGTCAGTTACTTACCCACATACACACATTTTCCCCCTGTCCAAGCATTCTCATTTTATGTACTATTAACTTTTATGTGGCAGGGTATCAAATACTTTGGAGAAGTCAAGATATATGACATTCATTGACTGACCCCTGTCAAGTCTAGAAGACCGATCCTTCATGAACCTTGCTGATACAGTGGTTTATACTTCATTTTATTGACATTCTCAAGAATAGCATCTCTTAGAAAACCATCCAACAGTTTACCCACAACAGATGTTAGACTAACAAGCCTATAGTTTCCGGGCTCTGTTTTTGACCTTTTTGAATATGGGCTCCACATTTGCTAAGCGCCAATCTTGTGAAACATTTCCTGTCATTATAGAGTCCCTAAATATTGGTTCTGTTTATTACATTACTTATCTTAGGATATTGACTGGGGTGTATACCATCTGGACAAGGTGATTTGTCTATTTTAATATTCTAAGATGCCGCTGCACTTCTTCCTGGGTCAGCCAGGCCACTTTTAATGAGGAGTTTACTTTGATATTCTGCATTTCATTTTCCTCAGTGAATGCAGTGGTAAAAAAATTTTTAATATAGATTTGTGTTCTAGTCATTCCTCCTTACTCTGTAAAGGGCCAACACTTTCAGATTTAAACCGGTCTCTGCATCTTGCTGACTTTTCTAGGACCTGGAGACTTTGAAGGATGACTTGAAAAAAGTAAAGCCAGCAAAAGATGAGGATGGTCATCAATAAGACCTGCCCTCCCTAAGGGGTGCAGACTTGCAGTGTAATTATAAAGGCTTCCATCTTTTTGGTACTGAATTACATATCTCAGTTTATGCCTGATGCAGGAATAAGTAAATATAGGAATAAATAAATAAAACAGATGCAGAATAAGTCTTGCTGCATTCTCCCTGCCCTCTCCAATATTAATCGTTTTTAGCAACACTGTCCCTAGTGCATGAGCGTTTGGCACATCTCTCCCTATGCTCAACTCACATAACAATGGCGTAGACAGCGCGGGATGAGGGTTTCATAGGGCTGTGACTCTGCAGATTGGCTGGCTACACGGCATTATGGGTGATCTTGCGTGCAGCTGCCATTTTAGGAAAACCTGATTTGTTACCACTAAATGCGAGAAAAATCGGATTTGTTGCGAATCGAAGTTTTTTTTTAACTTCTGAACAAATTCCGGTTTCCTCTCACTATTTCCCACGTGTATCCCAAACTGCACATCTGTTGCTCTGTCAGGTCTATTGGTTAGTACTAAGTCCAGTATGCAGGGGCGTATCTATAGGGGGTGCAAAGGTAGCAGTCGCCACTGGGCCCAGGAGCCTGAGGGGGCCCAAAGACCCTTCTTCTGCATAAGAAGACACCGGTATTATAGAAAGTGCATGCTGGTTAAGTTACACTGGCTGGAGGGGAAGGGGTTAGGTCAAGAATTTGTCGAGGGGCTTTCAGTTTTTGTGCTTCCATGTCCTGGCCACCACAAAGCACTGAGGGAAGGGGGGCCCAAGCTGAACTCTTGCACCAGGGCCCATGAGCCTTTAGCTACCCCCTTGCCATTATGGCTGTCCCTAGTCAGATCTTGAACAGTTGGCAAGGTAATTGTCTTTTGGTTATTGCCAAGAACCTGTTTCCTTTATGAGATATACAGGTTTCAGTTTCCCAGTCTATATCTGGGTAGTTGAAGTCCCCCATAATACCGACCTCATTTTGATTTGCCGCCTCATCTATTTCTTAGTAGTAGATTTTCTGTGGACTCTTTACGATCCTTTCTAAACAAACTGTAACCTTGTAAGGTAACCGCCCAGTCATAGTTATCATCTAGCCATTTCTCAGTTACCCCCACTATGTTCCTTCTGAACTGTTCTAGTCCCTCCTTCCATTCCGCCCCCAGTCACTATCTTCCCGTCCTATAATGTATTTACCCCCCCTCCCCCAGTCTCTAGTTTAAACATCTTATTGTCCTCTTCTCCCCCAAAACAGCTGCACCTTTCCCATTGAGTTGCAGCCCATCCCTACAATAGAGCCTGTAGCCGACAGAGAAGTCGGACTAGTTCTTCCAAACCCCTCCTTCCTACACCAGTTCTTGAGCCATTTGTTTAAAGGGGTATTCCCATCTCACAAATGTAGTTTGTATAGTTAGATATAGCCATACCAATATTAGTACTAATAGAATGTATTTATATAAAATGTACCGTTTAGAAGATTTGCCTATTTGTATAGGCATCGTCCCACATACATCAGTCAGGCCGTTGCCCCTAGCTACGGCCACCACGGCCTTGTAGTAGTGGTGGCCAGCTTGCTCCTGTTCGAACCCGCTCTGAGGTAACTGCTGTATTGTGAACGCACATTGCATGAGCATGCAGAGACACATCTTAGGGTATTTTCACATCTGCGTTTTGGACGCTACGCAATGGTCAGGATCCATCCAAATTGCAGACTTTATAAACGGATCCTGCTGCATAGAGATGAATTGATCTTGGAACAGGATCCGTTTCTCTGCGTTTTGGAAGAGTAGACAAAAATGCTACAACCCAAGATGTGTCTCCGCATGCTCATGCAATGTGCGTTCACAATACAGCAGTCACCTCAGAGCGGGTTTGAACAAGAGCAAGCCAGCCACCACTACTACATGGCCGCAGTGGTCGTAACTAGGGGCAACGGCCTGACTGATGTGTGTCGGACAATGCCTATACAAATTGGCAAATCTTCTAAACGGTACATTTTATATGAATACATTCTAATAGTAATAATATTGTTATGGCTATATCTAACTATACAAACTACATTTGTGAGATGGGAATACCCCTTTAATTCCCTAATCTTCCGCTGCCTGCCTTGTGTGGCTCGTGATAGCAGTAGTAGTTCAGAAAACACTACCTTTGAGATCCTTGCCCTGAGCTTGTGACCTAAGTCCCTGAAATAATTTTTAAGGACACTTCATCTATCTCTAACTTTGTCATTGGTTCCAATGTGGATCTATCAACCTGATCCACAATATGTCGAACTCGAGCACCAGGAAGACAGCACACTGTTCAATTATCCCATTCTTTGTGCTTTATCTGTACCCCTAAATGATTGAGTCTCCCACTACCAACACTTGTCTGGCCTGCTCTCCTGGTCCCCTGCTTACTAGAGCTGGAATTCCCTGGGCTGGCAGAGGAAGTGTCTTGTTGTAGCAATGCTCTCCCTGAACTAACATCCACCTCATTTGCCACAAACTTGTTGGAGTGTGTCAAATCAGGGCTAGCGTTGGGGGAGGTGGCGGGGCTGGGGCAAACTGGGCAATTGCCCAGGGCCCCATCCTCTAAGGAGCCCGCTGCTTCAATCCAAGCAGATCGCAGATAGTTGAACAGTGAGGAATTTCCCAGCTAATAAACATGAAAGGGGTATTTCAAAGCATGGCCATTATGCTTGGGGACACCCTGTGTATAAAAGTCTGATTTAGACTCTATTTTTGAAATGTTTCTGTGCGGATTCGAACTCACAACCACTGGGCTATAGAGCTCAATGCTAAGTCATTGCTGAAAAACCTCATAAATACAATAGAAACTTCTATGAGGTTTTTAATACAAGAAAAAGAAAACTTCTATGAGCATTTTTTCAGTAATGACTTAGCATTGAGCTCTATAGCCCGGTGGTTAGGTTTCTTCCTTTTAATGTAGATGGTTGTGAGTTTGAATCCTCACTGAAACATTTTTCAAAAACAGAGGCTAAATAAAACTTAAATAAGCAGGGTGTCCCCAACAGTGAAAAGGTTTTTTTTTATTTAACCAATAGACCTGACAGAACAACAGATGTGCAGGTCGGGGGACACCTGGGAAACAGTGACCATAATATAATAACCTTCCAATTGTCATTCAAAAGAGCGTTTCTTCAGGGAGGAACAAAAATACCAAACTTCAAAAAAGCAAAACTTAGCCAACTAAGAGAGGCCATAGGCCTAACTAACTGGGACAAAGTCCTCAAAAATAAAAATACAGCCACAAAATGGGATATTTTTAAAAGCATCCTAATATCTAATTGTGAGAGGTACATACCATATAGGAATAAAATAATAAGAAACAAGAAAAAACCAATGTGGATAAATAGAACTGTAAAGAAAGCAATAAATGACAAAAAGAAAGCATTTAAATCACTAAAACAGGAGGGGAGTGAGGAAGCATGGAAAAACTATAAGGAAAAAAATAGAATATGTAAAAGACACATAAAAACAGCCAAACTAGAGACCGAGAGATTAATCGCCAAAGAGAGTAAAACTAACCCTAAAATGTTCTTCAATTATATAAATACTAAAAAGTATAAACCTGAAGGTGTGGGCCCCTTACAGAGTAATGAGGGGGAGTAGCAGAGAGCGATGAGGAGAAAGCGAAGCTGCTAAATAACTTTTTCTCCACTGTATTCACTGAGGAAAATAAAATGTCAGATGAAATGCAGAGTATAAAAGTAAATTCCCCTTTAAAAGTGTCCTCTCTGACCCAGGAAGAGGTGCAGCAACGTCTTAAAAATATTAAAATAGACAAATCACCAGGACCGGATGGCATACACCCCCGTATCCTAAGAGAATTAAGTAATGTAATCGACAGACCCTTATTTCTGATATTTAAGGACTCTATACTGACGGGGAGTGTTCCACAGGATTGGCGCATAGCAAATGTGGTGCCAATATTCAAAAAGGGTCCAAAACAGAGCCTGGAAACTATAGGCCGGTAAGTTTAACGTCTGTTGTGGGTAAACTGTTTGAAGGTTTTCTGAGAGATGCTATCTTGGAGTACCTCAATGAAAATAAGCAAATAACTCCATATCAGCATGGCTTCATGAGGGATCGGTCATGTCAAACCAATTTAATCAGTTTCTATGAGGAGGTAAGTTCTAGACTTGACCGCGGCGACTCAATGGATGTCGTATATTTGGACTTCTCCAAAGCGTTTGACACTGTACCACATAAAAGGTTAGTATACAAAATGAGAATGCTTGGCCTGGGAGAAAATGTCTGTATGTGGGTAAGTAACTGGCTTAGTGATAGAAAACAGAGGGTGGTTATTAACGGTACATACTCAGATTGGGTCACTGTCACTAGTGGGGTACCACAGGGGTCTGTATTGGGTCCTATTCTTTTCAATATATTTATTAATGATCTTGTAGAAAGCTTGCACAGTAAAATATCAATTTTTGCAGATGACACTAAACTGTGTAAAGTAATTAACACAGAAGAGGACAGTGCACTGCTACAGCAGGATCTGGATAGACTGGAGGCTTGGGCAGAAAAGTGGCAGATGAGGTTTAACACTGACAAATGTAAGGTTATGCATATGGGAAGGAATAATGCAAGTCACCAGTACATACTAAATGGTAAAGCATTGGGTAACTCTGACATGGAAAAGGACCTAGGAATTTTAGTGAACAGCAAACTAAGCTGCAGAAACCAGTGTCAGACAGCTGCTGCCAAGGCCAATAAGATAATGGGTTGCATCAAAAGAGGCATAGATGCCCGTGATGAGAACATAGTCCTGCCACTTTACAAATCACTAGTCAGACCACATATGGAGTACTGTGTACAGTTCTGGGCTCCTGTGAACAAGGCAGACATAGCAGAGCTGGAGAGGGTTCAGAGGAGGGCAACTAAAGTAATAACTGGAATGGGTGGACTACAGTACCCAGAAAGATTATCAAAATTAGGCTTATTCACTTTAGAAAAAAGACGACTGAGGGGAGATCTAATAACTATGTATAAATATATCAGAGGTCAGTACAGAGATCTCTCCCATCATCTATTTATCCCGAGGACAGTGACCATGACGAGGGGACATCCTCTGCGTCTGGAGGAAAGAAGGTTTGTACATAAACATAGAAGAGGATTCTTTACGGTAAGAGCAGTGAGACTATGGAACTCTCTGCCTGAGGAGGTGGTGATGGTAAGTTCACTAAGAGAGTTCAAGAAGGGCCTGGATGTATTTCTGGAGGGTAATAATATTACAGGTTATAGTTACTAGAGAGGGGTCGTTGATCCAGGGAGTTATTCTGATTGCCTGACTGGAGTCGGGAAGGAATTTTTCCCCCTAAAGTGAGGAAAATTGGCTTCTACCTCACAGGGTTTTTTGCCTTCCCCTGGATCAACTTGTAGGAAAACAGGCTGAACTGGATGGACAGATGTCTTTTTTCGGCCTTACAAACTATGTTACTATGTTACTATGTTATTTAGGAAAAAAAAAGGAGCAAAACGTAAAATATGATCAAATAACACCCGTATTAACCCACACCAACCTTTTTAACTTGTGTAACCAGTATTTTTTGCTCTTACTCACTGCAGCAAGCTGAGCCTCATCGCTTCAGGCAAGCTGAGCCTTACTCGCTTCGTAAAAAATTTTTTTTTTCTTTTCATCGCGATATTCTGACCCTCATAACTTTTTTAGTTATGTCTACAGAGATGTGTGAGGGCTCATTTTTTGCGGGATGATCTGTCTTTTTTGATAATACCATTTTGGACTGTGTATGACTTGTTCACTTTATATTCAATTTACTTGGGAGATAAAGTAATGAAAAACGTGAATCGGCCTTTTTTTAAAAAAAATATTCTGTTACGCCACTCACCATATGTAACATATGGGCTAACTTTTTTTAATATTTTAAAAGTATGGCCATTTTCTCATGCGGCAATGCCCATAATGCTATTTTTGATTCTTTTGATTTTGGGGAATGAGGATGATTTTTAATTTTTAAGTTATTTTTTATATTTTCACTCTCAGATGCCCTGAGTGAGGGGAACTCATTGCTGTGAGGGGAGGGGGCATGTGGTGTATTTTGGGGCCATGAGGGTGAAGAACTGTGTGAGGAGCTTTATGGGGGGTAAATCTGTGAGGGAGGGCTGGAATCAACGGAATGTAACTGTGTTGTTAGTACATTATTATAAGATTTGGGGCCCCACTTTTGATTTTGCCCAGGGCCACATTTTGTCTAAAACCGGCCCTGCACTCTTCCTCTATCCTGCTTTACGTTATCTAGCTACCTCACTTTCCTGATCCTCTATACTATATTTAAACAAAAAACATATATGCTATACTTTATATTTAATAAAAAACTTAAGCTAATAATAGGCGTTACTTCTTGGTCTGTACAGAACACTTTACTACACTTTACTACAGTTATATATTATTCTAAACCTGCCTGTAATGATAAGGAGATATCACCTCTGTGTATAGATAACACCTCTGTGTATAGATCCACCATTCACAGTAGGTGATTGTCAAAGCTTATCTACCGTATTTTTTGGACTATAAGACACACCTAGGATTTGGAGGAGGAAAATCAGAAAAAAAAATATATTTTCCACTTGAATAGCGCTTAGCAGTGCCCAGGTCAGTGATACTAGTTGAGACATCACAGGGCCTGTAGTAAACAGAGAGAAGGCCGCTGCGTTCTCAAACAGCGGATCGGCGTGGTCTCACACTCTGATGCTGAATAGATCATCAGTAAAAAAAAAAAAAAAGAACAGCAGAACCCTTTTCAGACAAACACACATGCACGCACACAAACTCAAAATTTTTTATCTGCGTATATAGCTGCTACTCCTAGACAACTTCAAACCAGACTACTGATCCCTCCCCCCTGGATTTAACCCCTTCTCAACCAGCGTCGTTATAGTATGGCGATGTGTGAAGTGACTTGCCATCCAGCACCATACAGGTATGGCATGCTGATTGGACGGGTGCAGGAGCAGCGCCCACCCGATCAACAGCAGGTGTTCAGAAGTCACTGACAGCTGTGCCCCTGCATTACGCGCCGGCATCGGTGAAAACACAGATGCCTGCTCTTAACCTTTGCTATGCTTGATAACCATTCTGCTGATCGCGGGGTGTGTGGAGGGAGGGAGCTCCCTCCCCATCGGGTCCCCGTGCTGTGGTGACGAGGGCCTGATAGATGAGAAAGCAGCCCGATGCCATCTCTGGGGGAGATTTGTTTTGCCATTTGTTTCATTGAAAAGTGTATTTTCAATGGGGAAAAAAGTGTAATTTTTTATGGGATTTTTTTAATTGAATACATTTTTTTGTTTTTGTTTTTTTTACTTTTTTTTAACCATTTAATAGTCCCACAAGGGGACTATAACAAACAGCATTTTGATTGCTTTTAAAATGCAATGCATTATCCCTATAGTGCACTGCATTTTAATGGCAATGCTATTCTAACATTGACCAGTAGGCTGCACCAGAGACTCATGGTTGGTCTGGGGCCTTCATAGGCCCCAGCCAGCCTTCCCACACATCGGCACCCCGCGATCGCATTTGCGGGGTGCCGATGGGAGAAAGAGGGTGTCCGCTCCCTCTTGTCACAGCTTTACATGATGCGGGTCCATGCTCCCTTCTGCTCGGGGGACCTATGCAGTGCTTAGACTGGGTCGCCGTAAAAAAGCGTCGGCCCAGCCTATGGCCCCTTAGTGACCACTGTAAAAAGGCGTATGGGTGGTCACTAAGGGATTAAAGCATATAGCAGTACACCATTATAAATTAGATTTCTCCAGAAGCATGCAGAGGCACACTGGCCATCACCTATACTTACTGTACATCCTTAGGTTCCATTCACACGTCCTGTTTTTCTTTCCTGATTCGATCCTAATTTTTTCAGGACCCATTGAAATGAATGGATCCTGATCAGGATCAGGATCGAATCAGAAAAGAAAAACAGGACGTGTGAATGGAGCCTTAGCTTGTATCCTCTGTGCACTTCTCCAGACCAATTGTAGCCTGCAGGAGGGGAAAAATACTCTACCTTCACCACAAGAAGTCCACCGCATGGTACGAGTGGAGAAGGTAGCAGGAGTTAGGAGCGATGGAAGCAACAGTATGTGCACGCCCCCCCACATGCGTATCATCACTCACATGACGCCACCCAGTGAGCCAATACATGCTCAGAGACATATGTTCCTCCATTAAATATTTGTTTCACTAGTGGAGCCACCATCTTATTACTACTAAGTCTATGTGGGAGAATACTGTATATGAAGCTGAATAAACATCACTTGCTAATGCTATGGATTATGATTGTTGTGTCACAGCAATATTTTGTGTAGGTTGCAGAAGTCATTCATGTTGAAGTAATAATTCTGTTCATGAAAGCCAAGTTATGTTTATGTTCTTGCTTTTAGAGCTTTGTTTGGAAGAGACATCTCAGAACACATTAAGAAAGCTGCAATCAAGTTACCCTCTCTTAAGAATATAATGTAATCACTGTGACTCGCAAACTACAGTATGAATAATAGACTGCCCAAAAGATCAGATTTGCTACTTATAAAGGGTCCATAGAATTGTGTAACAAGAAATATAGTTTCTCAGTGAATGCAAAGATCATAATTTATATTCTTGTTAATATCTAACATATAAATTGGAAACTGTTTATTAAAAGCATGCCAGCCTTATGTTTTTAATTCATTTTATGCCTATGTTGTTTTTTCAGTGATAATATAAGGAGTGCACATGCTGATCCTTTTACCCCAATAAACAAACACACATTTTTTTGGCAAGATTGTTGCATGTTACATCTGTTACATCTTTAAACAAATGAACATTATTATACAGGATAAGGAAGTTTGACCTAATTCAAGGGTTTGTGATAAAGGTCAGCTGGTTGAGTGTTGTGTTGAAATTGGTCAGTCATGTTTGCTTGCCATCCAGCCTTTGTGACTGCCCAGGCCACCTGTCACACAGCTAATGTGTCCCTAGAATGTGCAATTACTCTGCTGCTTGACAAACTGACCATGGTCTTCCTTCAAACCACTCTGTAAGTATGCAGTGTTGCTATATGGCTTTGCACATCATCACAAATAATATGAAGGTTTAAAGGGGTTTTGCCACCGTGGGAGCTCACGTAGACTGGTACTTTTTTCTATTGTGTGCAAGCACAGCCATGCTGCTGAACTGAAGGGTGGTCATAACCATGGAAACTTTCTCTACATAATAAATGCAATTTGCTGAAGTGGCAAAACCCCTTTAAAGAGGACCTTTCACCACTCCTGACATGCCTGTTTCAATAGTTGCATGCATTCCTCATGTAATAATTCTAGTGCATCTATTCTTATGTCTGTATGTTATGCCATCCCTGTATTATTTCTACTAGAAGTTATAATTGAATTTCTATTAGCCTTCAGTAAGGGTACAAAGGGGAAGTAACCAGTTGGGGGAGCTGTACCTGCACAATCTGAACATGGCAACACTGATTGGATAGAGTAAATCTGTGCAGGTACACCCCCCCAACTTGTTACCACCCCTCTGTACTCTTACTGAAGGCTAATGGAAATTCAATTGTAACCTGTAGTTGAAATAATAAAGAAATGGCACAACATAGAACCATAAGAATATATGCTCCTGAATTTTTATTACATGGTGAATGCATGAAGCTATTAAAACAGACATGTAAGGAGTGGTGATAGGTCCTCTTCAAGAATTGTCTTTGTCTCACCCAAGGCAAGTGCTGATGCTGCTTCCACCTGGCCTACCGTAGAAGCCCCATATATACAATACACCAGCTTCAGTTCACATTTTGTTTTTGATAACGTTACTCCACCAAAGTTTATGATCGAAATTGTAATTGATGTATATAATGGATTAGTCTCAGTTCACATTTAGCTTCAGATCAGCTTCAGTCTTTTGGACTATAAAATTAAAGGCTTATGGACACCTTTGTGCACTAAAAATCAATAACCCCATATCTACTGTAATACAGCACATAATACAATTGCACTTGTTAGTTTTCTGGTATCAGCTTTGCTTCACATGCATTCAGAAATGCTCTGATATGATTTTTACTGCCTGCTGTCTTCTCCTGAGAAGCTCTGTGGGCGTTCCTGTTGATTTCACATGCACCAGCCCAGCTCCACAGCCCCGCCCCCACATCCTGTTACACAGCACAGCTAGCAGCTTGTAACACACAGTATAAGCAAGCTTGCAAGTAACTTGGTAGTGAGATTTCATTCCAATCCACAACATGGTGAGTCTTATAGTACGCTACAGCCTGTAATCAGCAGATCTAGTTCTCTCTTTCCTCTCTGTAGAAAGTCCATTATTTGTAGACACAATAGATATTTCTGCTGATAACGTTAGTGCAGCGATCTACAGTCAGAACCATGGTGTTATATGCAGGATAGAGATCTCATTACTGACAGCTCTCACTACATGCGCTCTCTTCTGAATACAGTATGTGTGTGCGCTCTCTTCTGAGTACAGTATCTGTGTGTGCACTCTCTTCTGAATACAGTATTGTGTGTGCAGTCTCTTCTGAGTACAGTATATGTGCAGTCCGCACAGTGAGCGGTCACTTCTCCCACACAGATTAGTACAGTGTGAGGACACACAATGCTCTGTACACATAGAAGTACATGGGGGGGTATCAAAACTGGTGTAAAGTAGAACTGGCTTAGTTGCCGATAGCAACCAATCAGATTCCTCCTTTAATTTTCCAATGAAGCTGTGAAAATGAAAGGTGAAATCTGATTGGTTGCTATAGGCAACTAAGCCGGTTCTACTTCACACCATTTTGATAAATGACTATATATATATAAAGAAAAAAATGACAGCGCTCTCAAACACTTTATTCACCCCTGTGATCGCAATGTTTTCAACTCATTCACAGAGTCTTTTTTCAAGCTATGAGCTGAAACGTTGTGACTAGTGTTTCAAGTTCGGCGTACAAGGTTTTGGTTATCCATTACGGAATTCTGCTACCACGGACCAAAAGGGTCCATTCACATGTCTGCAACTGTTTTGCGGTCTGCAAATTGTGGATCCACAAAACACAGACACCGGCCATGTGCGTTCCGCACTTGGCCGACACTATAGAAATGCCTATTGTTGTCTGTGGCTGTGGACAAGAATAGGACATGTTCTATTTTTTTCCGGGGCCAGGGAACGGAAGTGCAGATGCGAACAGCACATGGGGTGCTGTCCGCATCTTTTGCGGCCTCAATGAAAATTGCGGAACGGATATGGACCCATTATGCAGACGTTTGAATGGACCCTTAGTTATGGTCCGTGGTAGCGGAATCCATAACAGAATTCTTACATAACCTCAACCTTGTACACCAAACTTCAAATACAAGTTCGCTCATCCCTAGTTGTGACCATAGGGGTGAATAAGTGTTTTTCTTCTCACTCATTTTTTGTGAGAGTTCTGCCATTTTTTAAATTCTTATACTGTCCTGGATTTGTTGCCGGATTCATTGGCTTGCACCTCCATATTTGTATTTGGCCTGATGTGCTACCATTGTTATAATATATATATATATTAGGGTTACTCCTGCTGTATATAAATCTTTTGCTGGAGGTAGTTCTGTGTGTGTGTGTGTGTGTGTGTGTGTGTGTGTGTGTGTGTGTGTGTGTGTATATATATATATATATATATATATATATATATATATATATATAAAACAGCAGCACAAGTCACAATGATAATCCGGGTGCAATCCCTCCAGGTTAAGGATAATGTACCAAGTATGCAAATCCAAGAAGCGAGGCAGCACTCCAAAATGGTGAAAAAAATGAAGGACCATTTTTTTATTCCCACAATGCAACATTTCAGCCTACTCCATGAGGCCTTGAGAAAGGCCTCATGGAGTAGGCTGAAACTTTGCATTGTGGGAATAAACAGTCCTTCATTTTTTTCACCATTTTGGAGTGCTGCCTCACTTCTTGGATAGATATATATATATATATATATAATTATCCAAAAACGGAACAGCACCTCCTGTAGGTGAGAGACAGGTGCAAGCTACCATAACTAATCACATACAATACAAAAAAAGGCAGCAGCACTCTGTATGCACTAAGACAAATAAGGTGAATATATGAAAAAGTGAAAAAGCATTACTGCTAAATAGACTTATAGATAAAATAGAAGTTCTTAGCGCACATAAATGATCATGCATATGTTGAGCCCATCCACCAGCCGACAAGGTGGCTTCCAATCAGATGGGTCCTAATCTAACCGTGACCTGCATCCTACATAAACCAGCAAGTCTGAATCAAAAGGAACACCTTACCTGATCAGAAGCTGCTGCATGTGAACAGGAGATATATATATATATATATATATATATATATATATATATATATATATATATATATATATATTACACCTTTTTGTGAGGCATGGTAACAAAAAAATTGCTGTTCTGGCTCAGTTTTAATTTTTTGTTTCCCAACGTTCATCTGACAGGGTAGGTAATGTGATATTTTTATAGAGCAGGTCGTAACGACACAGCGTTACCTAATATCTTTTTGATCGCTTGGTATTACACTAATGGCTTTTTTGGCACATTTTTAAAAAAAAATGTTTTATGGCGGTCACCAGATGGGTTAGCTCATGTGATATTTTTTATAGAGCAGGTTGTTACGGACGCGGTGATACCTAATATGTGCATTTTTTATATTTTATTTTACACAATAAAAACATTTTTTTAAAAAAAATCATGTTTTTGTGTCTCCATTTTTGAAAGCTATATTTTTTGGGCAATTGTAAGTAGGGGATCATTAATTGCGGGATGAGATGGCTGTTTTATTGGTACCATTTTGGGATATATATGACTTTTTGATCGCTTGGTATTACACTTTTTGTGTTGTAAGGTGATTAAAAAAATGGCTTTTTTGGCATGTGTAGTGTACTGCAGTGTATTTTCTCTCACACTAAGCCTGATCAGGCTCCTGCCTTTACCAGGAGTCTGATTAGGCTTAGATATACCATGGCAAGCCAACACCTGTAAAGGCGTCCGGTTGCCATGGTAACCATCGGGACACTGCTACAGAAGCGCAGCCGCCCGATGGTTAGCTCCTTCCATACAGCGGTCCTAAGGACCGCAGCATGGAAGGGGTTATCAAGCAGAGTGTCAGCTGTATGTTACAGCTGGCATTCTGCTGCGCTCGACCATCCTGAATGGGGGAGAGCGGAGCTTGACGCAGACGGAGGACAGCTGCACTCAGGCATCGGGGATGAAAGCAGTGGCACCATTGAGGGGGAGGGAGGGATGACTGCTGCGCTGCTGTGTCCGCTGCAGCATGGGGAGGGGGGAGGACCACTGTAAGCCATCCAGAAGGGTGGGGGGAGGGTTGTGACCGTGGTTAGCCCTTTCCATACAGTGGTCCCTAAGGACCACAGCATGGAAGGGGTTATGTCTGCATTTTGAAGCAGACTGTCAGCTGTATGTTACAGCTGACAGTCTGCACCACTCTGCTATCCTTAAGGGAGGGCAGAGGAGGGAGAGAGCAGTGCGTGCTACTGTGGAGCCGGGAGGAGTTACAGAGAATTCGTCAGATGATTCTCTGTAAACTCAGTGAGAGCAGCCTGCTGTGCATAGGAAGCACAGCTGGCTGTAGCTCAAAAACGGAAAAATAAAAATAAATACAACCAATTGGAGAAATGATTTTCTCCATAGAATAAATTAGTGTAAAAAAATTTTTTTTTTACAAAGGTGTCCATATCCTTTAAGAAAAGAAGCATATAAAGAAAAGTTTTAAAAAAAAAATCATTACAAATTATATATTTTTTTTTTTAAATGAAGGCAGGGGTGGAACTACCACCATACCATTCATAACTGCTGGTATGAGACACGCAGTGGCAGGTGTCCCAGACCTCCTCTGCCAACAGTACTGTGTGTATGTCCAGGCGAGACCCTGTCCATAATGGAATAATGGATGTCTGTCATCCATTATTGCCCAGGACTCATTTACCAGCCTTGCTACTTACATGGATCATCAAGTAAGGGGTTGTTCACATATCAGTTATTTCATCAGTTATTTCCATCAGTTATTGTGAGCCAAAACCAGGTGCAGGTCAAAAACACCAAACATGTGTAAATCTTTTCATTATATCTGATCTCTGTTTAGTGTCCACTCCTGGTTTTGGCTCACAATAACTGATGGAAATAACTGATCAAATAACTGATATGTGAACAACCCCTAAGGGGTAGGGCATGTCTCCGCCATCCAATAAGAGAGCACTGGCTCAGGAGCGATTGCCTCAGGGATAATGAGAAGTGATTGTGAAGTGACTGACGGATGCGCTTCTACCAGACAGCACTTCACAATAGCGGCATGGAGGTGGAGAATTAGGTAAGCTCATGCTGTACAGTCATGGCCAAAAGTTTTGAGAATGACACAAATATTCTATTTTCACATGATCTGCTGCCCTCTGGTTTTTATGTGTGTTTGTCAGATGTTTTTATCACATACAGAAATATAATTGCAATCATATTATGAGTAACAAAAGCTTATATTGACAGTTAGAATGAGTTAATGCAGCAAGTCAATATTTGCAGTGTTGACCCTTCTTCTTCAGGACCTCTGCAATTCTCCCTGGCATGCTCTCAATCAACTTCTGGACCAAATCCTGTCTGATAGCAGTCCATTCTTGCACAATCAATGCTTGCATTTTGTCAGAATTTGTAGGTTTTTGTTTGTCCACCCATCTCTTGATGATTGACCACAAGTTCTCAATGGGATTAAGATCTGGGGAGTTTCCAGGCCATGGACCCAAAATCTCTATGTTTTGTTCCCTGAGCCATTTAGTTATCACCTTTGCTTTATGGCAAGGTGCTCCATCATGCTGGAAAAGGCATTGTTGATCGCCAAACTGCTCTTGGACGGTTGGGAGAAGTTGCTCTCGGAGGACATTCTGGTACCATTCTTTATTCATGGCTGTGTTTTTAGGCAAGACTGCGAGAGAGCCGATTCCCTTGGCTGAGGAGCAACCTCACACATGAATGGTTTCAGGATGCTTTACAGTTGGCATGAGACAAGACTGGTGGTAGCGCTCACCTCGTCTTCTCCGAATAAGCTGTTTTCCAGATGTCCCAAACAATCGAAAAAGGGGATTCATCAGAGAAAATGACTTTACCCTAGTCCTCAGCAGTCCACTCCCTGTACCTTTTGCAGAATATCAGTCTGTCCCTGATGTTTTTTCTGGAGAGAAGTGGCTTCTTTGCTGCCCTCCTTGAGACCAGGCCTTGCTCCAAGAGTCTCCACCTCACAGTGCGTGCAGATGCACTCACACCTGCCTGCTGCCATTCCTGAGCAAGCTCTGCACTGCTGGTAGCCCGATCCCGCAGCTGAAACACTTTTAAGAGACGGTCCTGGCGCTTGCTGGTCTTTCTTGGGCGACCTGGAGCCTTTTTGGCAACAATGGAACCTCTCTCCTTGAAGTTCTTGATGATGCGATAGATTGTTGACTGAGGTGCAATCTTTCTAGCTGTGATACTCTTCCCTGTTAGGCCATTTTTGTGCAGTGCAATGATGACTGCACGTGTTTCTTTAGAGATAACCATGGTTAACAGAAGAGAAACAATGATGCCAAGCACCAGCCTCCTTTTAAAGTGTCCAGTGGTGTCATTCTTACTTAATCATGACAGATTGATCTCCAGCCCTGTCCTCATCAACACCCACACCTGTGTTAATGGAGCAATCACTGAAACGATGTTAGCTGGTCCTTTTAAGGCAGGGCTACAATGATGTTAAAATGTGTTTTGGGGGATAAAGTTTATTTTCTAGGCAAATATTGACTTTGCAAGTAATTGCTGTTAAGCTGATCACTCTTTATAACATTCTGGAGTATATGCAAATTGCCATTATAAAAACTGAAGCAGTAGACTTTGTAAAAATTAATATTTGTATCATTCTCAAAACTTTTGGCCATGACTGTAGATGTGTGGATGATGGGTATAACAGTAGTGTATTATGGATACTATATAGCTATCATTGAGGCACATCTGTTATTTTCAGATATATGTGGACCACCCAGCATGCAAACAGTACCTCATTGTCAATCCGCCAAATTCGAGTGACACTTCTGGGTGTTGGCAGAAGTGTGCCAGTATCACCCATAGCCACAGCTCATGTTAAAGAGGACCTTTCACCACTCCTGACATGCCTGTTTTAATAGCTTCATGCATTCCCCATGTAATAACAAGTCTGGAACATCTATTGTTATGTATGTTGTGCCATTCCTTTTTATTATTTGCACTAGAAGTTATGAATGAATTGCTATTTGTCTTCAGTAAGGGAACAGAGGGGAGGTAACAAGTTGGGAGTGTGTATCTGCACAGTCTGAACATGGCAGCACTGATTGGCTAGAGTCAGTCTGTGCAGGTACACACCCCAAACTTGTTACCTCCCCTCTGTTCCTTTACTGAAGGCAAATAGCAATTCCAACTTCTAGTGCAAATAATAAAGGAATGACACAACATAGAGCCATAAGAATAGATGTTCCAGAATTGTTATTACACGGGGAATGCATGGAGCGATTAAATGTCAGGAGTGGTGAAAGGTCCTCTTTAACTTCAATCAACTTGAATATCTCTTAATAATATAAAAATGAGTTTCTGTCTGTCTGTCTGTTCTCTATGCGCGACCAAACTACTGGACCGATTTTCACCAAATTCGGCACACAGGTACATCAGGTGTCCGGGAAGGTTTTAGACCAGGTCTCATCTCTCTAGGACATACCGTTCCTGAGATATTCCCAAAATATGATCTCCATTAGCCAACATTACAACTGGGAACTTTGGTTTTAAACTCCAACTGCCATTCTCTGCAAAGGCACACACAGGGAGGGCAGGTTTCCATAACAACCAGGTAATTATCAGCAGCTGAGGATCTCATCCATTTCTATTCACTGACACGGTTACCATAAATATAACTTATGTGTTTTTCTATTACTACAGTTCAGTAGTAATAAAATATGTTTTCCTCCACTGCTGCCTATTGAGTGGGCTCATAAATAAGCATGGTATTGACCTTTAATTCAGGCCACCCTAAAAGAAGTACTTAAAACCCCCGCCCCAGGTCTCACTAAGCCACACCCCTGACTCCATCAGGCCACACCCCCTTTCACTCCGCAGCCAACAAGGATTGATAGACTACAACCGTTCGAAGTCTTTTGCTAAGCCACGCCCCATCTCTGTCAGGCCACGCCCCCTCTCACTCTGCAGCCATTCTGCAACGACACACAGAAACATTAAATGAAATAGATTAAATGCACCTATGCGAAGCGCTTTGCTAAGCCACGCCCCGACTCTGTAAGGTTACACCCCCTCCCACTCCGCAGCCAACAAGGATTGAAAAAATAAAGGTAAAAATCAACTTCTGTCAGCTGCAGGGATGGGTGGGAGGTTGACTTTCTTTCTGCAACGACACACAGAAACATTAAATGAAATAGATTAAATACACCCATGTGAAGCGTCTTGCTAATCCACGCCCCCGACTCTGTCAGGTTACACCCCCTCCCACTCCGCAGCCAACAGGGATTGAAAAAATAAAGGTAAAAATAAACTTCTGTTTGCTGCAGGGGTGGGAGGGTGAATTTCTCTCTGCAACGACACACAAAAATTTTAGATAAAATAGACTAATTATAGACTACAACTGTTCGAATCGTCTTGCTAAGTCACGCCCCCAACTCTGTCAGACCACGCCCCCTCCCACTCTGCAGCCATTCTGCAACGACACACAGAAACATTAAATGAAATAGATTAAATCACCTATGCGAAGCGCTTTGCTAAGCCACACCCCCAACTCTGTCAGGTCATGCCCCCTCCCACTCCGCAGCCAAAAGGGATTGAAAGTATGAAGGGAAAAATAAACTTCTGTCAGCTGCAGGGGTGGGAGGGTGAATTTCTCTCTGCAATGACGCACAAAATTTTAGATGAAATAGACTAATTTCAGACTACAACCGTTTGAAGCATCTTGATAATCCACACCCCCAACTCTGCCAGGCCACGCCCCCTCCCACTCCGCAGGCAACCGGGATTGAAAAAAAATCAGCTGCAGGGGTGGGAGGGTGAATTTCTCTCTGCAACGACACACAAAAATCGTAGATGAAATTGACTAATTTTAGACTACGACCATTCAGTACTAGTAAAAGATGTTTTTTTCCACTGCTACCCATTGCGGGTCCTCATAAATTACCATGTCATCGACCTGTAATTCATGCCACTCTGACCCCCGCCAGTCAGGCCACGCCCCCTCCCACTCCACAGCCAACGGGGATTGAAAAAATGAAGGTAAAAATCAACTTCTGTCAGCTGCAGGGGTGGGAGGGAAGTTGGATTTCTTTCCGCAACAACATACAGAAACATTAAATGAAATAGATTAAATATATCCATGCAAAGCAATGTTTTCTTCCACTGTTACCCATGGCGTGTCCTCATAAATTACCATGGCATCGACCTGTAATTCTGGCCACCATCAAAAGAAGGACTTAAAACCCCGCCCCAGGTCTTGCAATGTCACGCCCCCGACTCAGTCAGGCCATGACCCCTCCCACTCTGCAGCCAATGGAGATTGAACAATTGAAGGTAAAAATCAACATCTGTCAGCTGCAGGGATGGGAGGGAGCATGACTTTCTCTCTGCAACGACACACAGAAATATTAAATGAAATAGATTAAATATACCCACGCAAAGCAATGTTTTCTTCCACTGCTACCCATTGTGTGTCCTCAAATTACCATGGCATTAACCTATAATTAATAATTTAAACCACACCCCCTCCCACTCCGCAGCCAATAGGGATTGAAAAAATGAAGGTAAAAATCAATTTCTGTCAGCTGCATTGACTTTCTCTCTGCAATGACACACAGAAACATTAAATAAATAGATGAAATATACCCAGGCGAAGCCGGGTCTTTCTGCTAGTATTGTTATATATCTCTTAATATTATCAAAATGAGTTTCTGTCTGTCTGTTCTCTATGCGCGATCAAACTACTGGACCGATTTTCACAAAATTCGGCACACATGTACATCAGGTGTCCGGGAAGGTTTTAGACCAGGTCTCACCTCTCTAGGACATACCGTTCCCGAGTTATTCGCAAAATATGACCTGCATTAGCCAATATTAGCCTGGGAGCTTTGGTTTCAAACCCCAACTGCCATTCTCTGCACAGACACACACAGGGAGGGCAGGTTTCCATAACAACACAGCCAGGTAATTAGCAGCCAGCTGAGAAGCTCAGATAACTAACAACCCAGCCATTTCTATTCACTGCTTTAAAGGGGCACAGCACTGTGGATGACACTGTTAAAGGGGTATTCCGGTTACCATAAATATAACTTATGTCTTAGACTAAGACCGTTCAGTAGTAATAAAAGATGTTTTCTTCCACTGCTACCCATTGCGTGTCCTCATAAATTACCATGGCATCGACCTGTAAATCATGCCACCCTCAAAAGAAGAACAATAGAGAGTTCGGACCAGCGATACATATATATATTTTCATAAGTGCATATCCATAAAGCAGAACTATAGAAATATAAAAGTATGGTTGCACAACATGTAATAAGCAATAGAAGTAGAAATAAATCTGGATATATGTGGCGCTATGCCGACTAAAGATAAAAAAGGAAGTCCTTAGTTACACAAATATTTGTAATTGCAAATATGTGTAACTAAGGACTTCCTTTTTTATCTTTAGTCGGCATAGCGCCACATATATCCAGATTTATTTCTACTTCTATTGCTTATTACATGTTGTGCAACCATACCCTCAAAAGAAGGACTTAAAACCCCCACCCCAGGTCTCACTAAGCCACGCCCCCAACTCAGACCACGCCCCCTCTCACTCCGCAGCCAACAGGGAATGAAAAAATAAAGATAAAAATCAACTTCTGTCAACTGCAGGGATGGGAGGGAGGGTGACTTTCTCTCTGCAACGACACACAGAAACATTAAAGGGGTATTCCCATCTCACAAATGTAGTTTGTATAGTTAGATATAGCCATACCAGTATTATTACTAATAGAATGTATTTATATCAAATGTACCGTTTAGAAGATTTCCCTATTTGTATAGGCATTGTCCCACACACATCAGTCAGGCCGTTGCCCCTAGTTACGACCACCGTGGCCATGTAGTAGTCGTGGCCGGCTTGCTCTTGTTCAAACACGCTCTGAGGTAACTGCTGTATTGTGGACGCACATTACATGAGCATGCGGAGACACATCTTAGGGTTGTAGCATTTTTGTCTGTGCTTCCAAAACGCAGAGAAATGGATCCTGTTCCAAGATCAATTCATCTCTATGGAGCAGGATCCGTTTATAAAGTCTGCGTTTTGGACGGATCCTGACCATTGTGTTTTGGACTGGTAGCATCCAAATCACAGATGTAAAAGTACCCTAAGATGTGTCTGCGCATGCTAATGCAATGTGCGTTCACAATACAGCAGTTACCTCAGAGAGAGTTTGAAAAGGAGCAAGCTGGCCACCATTACTACATGCCACGGTGGTCGTAACTAGGGGCAATGGCCTGACTGATGTGTGTGGGACAATGGATATTCAAATAGGAAAATCTTCTAAACGGTACATTTTATATAAATACATTCTATTAGTAATAATACTGGTATGGCTATACCTAACTATATAAACTACATTTGTGAGATGGGAATACCCCTTTAAATGAAATAGATTAAATACACCCGTGCAAAGCAATGTTTTCTTCCACTGCTAGCCATTGCATGTCCTCATAAATTACCATGGCATTGACCTGTAATTCAAGCCACCCTCAAAAGAAGGACTTAAACCCCCGCCCCAGGTCTCGCTAAGCCACGCACCTGACTCTGTCAGGCCACGCCTCCTCCCACTCCGCAGCCAACGGGGATCGAAAAAATGAAGGTAAAAATCAACTTCTGTCAGCTGCAGGAGTGGGAGGGTGAATTTCTCTCTGCAACGACACACAGAAACATTAGATGAAATAAACTAATTTTAGACCACGACCGTTCAGTAGTAATAAAAGATGTTTTCTTCCACTGCTACCCATTGCATGTCCTCATAAATTACCATGGTATCGACCTTTAATTCAGACCGCCCTCAAATGAAGGACTTAAAAGCAACCCCCTCAAGGTCCTGCTAAGCCACGCCCCCGTCAGGTCACGCCCCCTTCCACTCCGCAGCCAATGGGGATTGAAAAAATGAAGGTAAAAATCAACTTCTGTTAGCTGCATTGACTTTCTCTCTGCAATGACACACAGAAACATTAAATGAAATAAACTAATTTTAGACTACAACCGTTCAGTAGTAATAAAAGATGTTTTCTTCCACTGCTACCCATTGCGTGTCCTCATAAATTACCATGGCATCGACCTGTAAATCACCTGGGTCTCATTCCCTAGCTGCTCTCTTCCCAGCAGGTGCAATGCAGGGACATCATTGCGTCTGCTAAGCAGAAAAGTGCAAAAGAAGGACTTAAAACTCCCACCCCAGGTCTCGCTAAGCCACGCCCCCTCCCACTCCGCAGCCAACAGGGAATGAAAAAATAAAGGTAAAAATCAACTTCTGTCAACTGCAGGGTTGGGAGGGAGGGTGACTTTCTCTCTGCAATGACACACAGAAACATTAAATGAAGTAGATTAATCTGACCCCGGACCGCATAGCACATTTCTCTCCTGCATATTCCCCACTCTGCTGGAGAGCCTGTGGTCACAGGGGGACCCCATCTCATATGTGGTGGTTTTGCCCTTCTGTTGCTGGACTATGGAGTAAGGTTGCAGATCTGATATCTGAGGTCACAGATGATCTCATTTTACTGTCTCCAGAATTAGCTATCTTGAATATAGGTATGGAGAATATTCCTCCTCCATTTAGGTGGATAGTGGGTTATATCCTGACGGCTACTAGACAGGTGATTGCACAACATCGGAAAAGATCAACCATGCCGGATATGGCAGCAGTATATAGCTTCCTTAACTATTACATGCACTGCGAATTTATTTTTGCTCCATCCTTGCAATCCAGGATTAAAGTTCACAATGGCTGGATGCCATGGTTATTGAGTAAATATGCTTCCCCTCTACCTGACAATATGTGGTAGCCTCACTCTGTTACCCTTGTTACCTAATGTACCAATATGCTGTATGTTTTATGCGCTCCTTGATCACAGTAATGCCCTTGATACTTCTAATTTAAGAAATGTGCAGTGATTGTTCTACAATCTTCTTTTTTCTTTTATATGTCTGATTGTTACAATGTTGTTCTATAACTTATGTCTTTTTTCAATATATCAATAAAAATTTATTGAACCACAAATGAAGTAGATTAAATATACCCGTGTGAAGCGATGTTTTCTTCCACTGCTACCCACTGTGTTTCCTCATAAATTACCATGGCATTTACCTGTAATTCAGGGCACCCTCAAAAGAAGGACTTAACCCCCCCCCAGGTCCCGCTAAACCACGCCCCTGACCCGATCCGTTCATGCCCCCTCCCACTCCGCAGCCAATGAGGTCCTTCTGCTAGTACAGAATAAATGTACATGAAAAGTTGCATTACTGTTCTCCTGGTGAAGTCACTCTGTACTTACATTATTTGTTCTATACTGATCCTGATTTACATCCTGTATTGTACTCCAGAGCTGTACTCAGTATTTTTCTGGTGGAGTCACTGTGTACATACATTACATTACTTATTCTGTACTGATCCTGAGTTACATCCTGTATTATACTCCAGACCTGCACTCACTATTCTACCCTGCCAGTACGCACACAGTAATAATAACTACTGTGTGTGTGCGCCCAGACAAGGTCTGGTCTGTAATGGATGCCTGTCATCCAGTATGGCCTGGGTCTCATTCCCTAGCTGCTCTCTTCCCAGCAGGTGCAATGCAGGGACATCATTGCGTCTGCTAAGCAGAAAAGTGCACAGGTTGAGGATCATTCACCGGCCTACCTTCAGCCTCTACGCTCAGTTACTCAGCAGGTGCCTGTCAGGGAGAGCAGTGTTTCCTGGTAATTTGTTCTCCCTCTATGTGGGAGGAAAACATTCCCCCCTTTTTTTTTTTTTTTTTTTGAGAATCTTTATTTTCAGTTTTAATAAAGCTGTTTACAAAGTGGTATCTTTCAGTGTTTCGTATTAACAAAATAATATAAAACATAACATAAATACAATGAATGACACATATAGTCAAAAACAGTATGGTTCACATATTATATCTGAATGGCTATATATAGATACTGGACTTACAGAAAATCCCCTTGATATCTTGTATCAAGATGCATATATGTGTTAGAAAATACAAAAGTAAATGGGTATCATGTACCTAAGGTTTATTCAGCTGAAACCAAAGTCTCCAAGGGTTCCAAGTTTCCAGAAATTTATCATGTGAATATGTTTCCCAACTAGAAAGTTCCTCCATCCTGTATATCTCTTGTACTTTTAATTTCCATTCCATCAAGGAGGGTGGAGTATCACTTAGCTAGTGTATAGGGATAAGGAGTTTGCCCGCCATAATTAACAAAGATGGGAGATGTCAAAACATTCCCCATTTTGCTTTGATAGCTAATGTCTTAAAGCATAGCTATCCTGTAATCATCAGACTGCTTGATGTCAATGATACATTGTTTCAATTTTCTTCTTTTCCCACTTTTGCAAAACCTTCTGACATACCCCCACATCCATTCATCCAGTAAGGAACTATTTATCTCTCTCTCCATATTACCTACTGATCTGAATGCCTGTAGAAACCTGTCTGGACACATAAAACACTTCCTTCTTAAACACAGACAGCCACCTCATGCCTTCTCCTACTTGCACCTACTAATTTTCTCTGCTTCTCCTTCTTGCTGGTGATATCTCTCCAAAACCAGGCACCCTCAGCAAATCCCAACTATCACCTCTACCTCCCATTACCATTCTCCTTCTACAAATTTTTGCAACCCCTTAAACCTGAAAACCATTCCCCTGACCCCTGCTCCCTTGGTCCTTCTTGCAGGAGCATTATGGAACACTCGCTCTGTCTGTAACAAATTGTCCTACATTCATGATCTCTTCATCTCTCGCAAACTTTCCTTTCTGGGTCTAACAGATACATGTCCGAGAACCTCTGACACTGCCTCCCCTGCTGAACTCTCTTATAGTGGATTTCATTTCACTCACACCCCCGCACCAGCTGCAAACATGGTGGAGGAGTTGGTCTTCTCCTATCAGACAACTGCTCCTACAGCCCAACACCACTGCCACCCTCCATTACATTACAGTGTCCTGGCCGATGCTATTGTCCTTTTGCTGTTCAACCTCTAACTCTTCCATGGAAGTTTCTCCATGACTCCCAACTTTTTAGACAGTCAAAGGGGGACTGTTATGGTTGATTGCATGATAGATTCATTTTTACCTGCATATCTATAGAGTTACATTGTTTTCTTTTAGACAATTGCACAAAAAATAACTGAGTATCCAATTTTCTAAAATCCAAATTGCATCAAATAATGAAATAATATACAAGGCGGGCTCTAATATACGGAACCAGAGAAACACTTTCTGGATCAATATTGTAAATGTATTATGCAAATTTATACTTTGGATCCAAAAGAGGGACATTTAAGGAGCCAAGAGAAACATTGGGTCAAAAGGAGCAACACTTGAGGTTTAGTTTCTCCTTGTGGGTCTTCTTCAGCAGCAGAGCGAACAGCAACATACATTAGCTGTTCTTCCACTGTCATCCCCTGCTGCATGAGCGTCAGCGTCTGTTCTAAGATAAATATGAGGGAGATGACATCATTCATGCCGCAGTTGATCCTGCTGACAAACTTTGTGGCCTCTTTGAAGGGCTTCAGCACCCAACAGGCATCTCTGATGATCTGTTCCATGCTGCTGAGGTGCTCTGGTGCATGACAAAATTGCGGCTTTCTACTTGTACAGACACTCAAGCACGAGCGTAGTTAAATTCCAGTGAGTTAGAATGTTGCGATTTATGCGGCAGGCCGTTATGGCCAGGATACAGTCTCCTTGACATTGCCAGCATCATAAGCCAGTGTACTTATTTAAAAAGCGTTGCACGACTAGGTTGATGATGTGCGTCATGCAGGGAGCATGTATTATTTCCCCCATGTTCAGGACGGTCACAATGTTGCTCCCATTGTTGCTGACTTGCCCAGTTGGAGTTTGTGGCATGACAGCCAGCGGGGTGTTTGCTGCTTGATGTTATTTTAGCAACTGCTCTCCTGTTTGGCTACTCTCGCCCAGGCCAGTCAGCTCATGTGATAGAAAGGAGGAGTGACGCTGTGCCCTCCAGCTGTTGGGGAGGGCATTGTGTCCATAGAGAAGGAGGTAGATAAGTGCCTGGTGTGGTAGTCAGGCTGACACAATCATGGAGTGGTCAAAAGGACCTGGCCTCATTGCTGGGATGCTGCCTTGCTGCAAAAAAAAAAAAAAAACATTGACCCAGTGGGCTGTGAAAGATGTACTGTCCCAGCTTGTAAGACCTGCCCCAGGTGTCCACCATGGCATGAACCTTGCTGCACAGAGAGTATCATAGGGAGTGTCCCACGGTTTCCACCACGAGCATACACTGTAGGAATGGCTTTTTAGGAGAAATAATAATGGCTGAGTATCTTCCAGCGAGGCTGAGCAGACACCATCAGCTCCCTAAAGGCAGCAAACAACTAAATTATATGACAGCGACTGCACTGCCAGTAACTTGGCCAGGTGGGAATTAAGCTTGCACACCAGCAGATTACTGGGTGCGTACAGTTGTTTCCTAGCCACACATTCCATTATAGATGGCTGACGATGCAGTGGAGGAAGAGAAGTCTGAGTGTGAGAGGCAGAAAGGTATGATGATGATATAAAAAGACACCGTACTGCCCGTGGATGCAGCCTGACTGCTGCAAGGGGAGCAGGGAGAAGGAAGGAACTCCTGTTGCAGTAGTTGGCTGCCACCTTTGCTTGCACTTGGGATGGTATGATGCCACTTCATATGGTTCAATAGAGCTGTGGTGCATACGTTTGTGTTTGCCTGCCCATGTTTTATTTTGTTCTTTTAGAATTTGCACAGGGCAATGCTTCTGTCTTCTGGCAGTCTAGAGAAAAACTGCCAGGTGGGAGATACTCATGCAGAGCTTGAGGCAGCCGAGGTTGGCTTAGCTCTTGCAGATTTTGGGCCTAACTCACTCATAGTATCAGTGGCATCACCAGATTCCGAAGCATACATGGCCCTGGCTGTTCTTTAGGAGAGACATTACCTTTATTGCTGCTGCTGCCATCACCCTCCTCCTCTATTGTTGCATCCTCCTCAGCACCCCAATCCAGTTCTCAGGTCTTGTCCAACATACAACTGTCATCAGAGTCCTCACCACCGCTTTAATCAGACAATGAGATATTATGGTGGGTTCTTTGGTCCCCCCTGCTCTGCACTGCCACTATTGCTGCTCCTCAATGCCAATAACGTGGCTACAAGTGCCACTACTAACACCACCAACACAGCTATGCATGGGGCCTGCAACCTCCTCCTGAACCTCCTTCTCAGGGCAGTACAAACAATGAATGCTCTCAGTCGTCAACAGGGAGACTCTCTTGACAATCTGCCATAGGGCATGCTGGGGTTTTCTTGCCACATAGGAAAAAGAAAGGGGCCTCACTAGGAATAGGCAGTGAAGACTGAGGGGATTTTGCTGAAGGCCTTCTCTGGGGATGCAAGGAGCAGGAGCAGGTGCAATGCTGTGACCCCTGGCATCACAGTACAGTGTCAGACTCAGAGGTCACTTCAACGTCATCCTGCTGTGACTGAGAGGAGGATTGACACATTCAAACCAAATCTCACCCTCTTTCTCTTCAACAATAATGTTGCACCTTTCCGAAGCCAGGGACAACTGCAGCCTACTACTACTACTTCTGGCCAGATAGCTGGTGCTGCTACTACCCACATCCTGGCTCTGGGTCTTTCGTTTGGAACACTTCTGTATCCCTGACATTTTTGGGCCTAAATGTATACAGTTACACAAAGTATGGAACAAGAGATGAGTGAATCTTCAAAGATTTGCTTCGCCAAATGTTCGCTGAATTTTTAAAAACATTTGTTCTTAATATGAATCTGTTCGGTTGAAGCTGCGTACAAATCATTAGTTATTCTGGTTGTGTTCTGCGAACATTTGCAGACTAATAACGAACATACCGTTGTTAAAGGTACGCAACTTAACTGAATACGTACGCATGAGCGTACAAGGTGCATATGAATCCTTAGCGTACTATTGTCTAGTGATTGCGTAATACGCAGGCACGCAGGACGCTAGACCACAGTGTGCACTCCTCAGAGGCAGAGCAAAGTTTGCAAAATGGCATCCAGGCAATCTTCAGCATTTAGCTCTGGAGAGCTTAAATACATGATCTGTCTGATGGACCAGCAGAATTACGATGGCACACACCGACACCCGAACCAGCAGAAGAAGGCTTGCACCATCGCTTTGACACAGTTCGGACCCCGGGCCAGATCCAGCGGAAATGGTCCGATTTGAAGTTCAAGTGCCCAGAGCGGCTTAATGAGATCGGCACAGAGATACGGCAGGGTGAGTAACAAAATATTGGAAAAGTAAAAAAATTAGTGTACTGTATTGTAAATATACCAGTGCCAATAAAGATAGCCGTATAGAAGGACAATGTGGGTGTGCGTAGTGCGCTGCAGCACTTTTCTTTCATGCTAGGCCACACCTCTAACTCCACCCAAAAAAGTGAAGGTATTCTCAGATACGTGCCCCTTCCCAGTAATTTGCCTTAGGCTACTTTCACATATGTGGTGGTGATCCTGCAGGCTGTTCTGCAGTATTTGTCCTGCCAATTCCCGGCGTTCTTGCCGGATCAGCGCAGTCCCCCAATATTGTTAATGAGACTGGCCGTTCTCCCATTTGTGTCAGGCAAATGCACTAGTGTGAAAGGAAGTACCCTTAGATATATGCCCCTTGATAGTTAGCGCTTCCTTCTCCTACACACAGACTCAAAGATGTGCTCATGCTGCAGCTAATGTGAGTGGACGATATCAAAAATATTCCCACGTTAACGATATAAAGAAATTTATTGCGATAACGATATATATCGCGATAAATACCCATTTAGAAGAAAAAAATGGATATGGCCCTCCTCTCACTCATAATATCTTCGTAGTAGTATTGTCACGACAGGAACAAGGGGGAGAAGTGCAGCCTGACTTAACCCCACCTCTGTCCCTGCCTATTTGCCACACCCAAGGCTAAAGGTCCAGGGGGAGCAACTGGACGGCAAACCCTACTCTGCTACGTGAGGGTGCAGGGAAGGGAGAACAACAAACGGACATGGAAACAAACAGACACAATAGTCGAATAGTCAGGCAAACAAAGGTCAAACCAGGAATGTACGTCAGGATCCGAGGATGAGGCAAAAGCAAGGTCGAGGTCACAAGTAGAAATATGCACAGCACTGCAAGGAAGGAACTTCAATAACAGGCAACTTGTCTAGGCAGTTGCCATCTTTAAATAGCCCGCCCAGGATCATGTGATGTGGCCAGCATCACATGACCTGAGGCGGAGCATTGCTGCCAAAACAATATGCAAAGTAGCCTTGTGGTGTGATCAGCACCACATGGCTAAAAACCCAAAAGATAATTAACTGATGAAGTGCTGGCTGACCAGACCAGCACTTCAATTCCCTACTGCTCGTCTTTAGGGGGGGCGGAGAGGTCCGGCGGCGCTGTGCGGAGGGAGCGCGTCGCTGGCCTCCCGTTACAGTACCCCCCCTCTTCACGAGGGGCCATCGGCCCCTTACCAGGGGGAATCGGCTTATCGGGATGCAGCAAATGAAAAGCTTTAATGAGGCTGTCCGCATGAATCTTGGTCAACAGTACCCAGCATCTATCCTCTGGTCCGAACCCCTTCCAATGTACCAAGTATTGGAATGAGTTTCGGACCCTTCTAATATCCACAATATCCGAAATCTCATGCTCCATCTGCCCATCCACCTCTACCAGAAGTGGAGAATGTTCCTCAGGCAGAACCGGAGCAATAAATCTTTTCAGCAGGGACTTGTGGAATACGTCATGTATACGGAAGGAGTCAGGCAGGTGCAACTTAAAGGACACAGAATTAATCACCTTAATAATCACATAAGGTCCTATAAACCGGGGTGCAAACTTATGGGATGATACCTTCAGATGCAGGTTTTTAGTGGACAACCATACCTTGTCCCCTACCTTGAATTCAACCCCTTGGGAACGTCTCCTGTCCGCTTTAGTTTTCTGAATCTCTTGGGCTCTTTCCAGGTTCGTTTGAACCCGAGCCCAAACTGTGCACAGTTCCTGAAATACCCCCTTAATCTCTGGTACAGTGGAATGCGCACAGCACTGCAAGGAAGGAACTTCAATAACAGGCAACTTGTCTAGGCAGTTGCCATCTTTAAATAGCCTACCCAGGATCATGTGATGTGGCCAGAATCACATGACCTGAGGCGGAGCATTGCTGCCAAAACAATATGCAAAGTAGCCATGTGGTGTGATCAGCACCACATGGTTAAAAACCCAAAAGATAATTAACTGATGAAGTGCTGGCTGACCAGACCAGCACTTCAATTCCCTACTGCTCGTCTCTAGGGGGGCGGAGAGGTCCGGCTGCGCTGTGCGAAAGGAGCGTGTCTCCAGCCTCCCGTTACAAGTATGCAGTGTTAGTATTAAAAACGGTCGGTCATCATAACAATTGTGTACGGATCTATGTTGCAGAGCAACGTCAACGACGTCACTGTCAAAGCCGGACGGCCCCTGCGGTACCTTCAGCTTCTAGTAAGGGTAAACACATTTAATTTATTTTTAATCCAGGCTATGTGGGAGTGCAGCTGCAGTGATACAGTAGAGCACTAGTGGTTAGGAATGGGATCCAGCACCAAACTATTCAGACATATCAGCTTCAGAAGCGCTACACAACTGTTCATTGTTGAATGTAATGCTATTATTTAATGATTTTTGACAGCTGCTGCACCACAGAGGAGCTCCGATCACCCTCCTTCACAACAGCGAGAGAGGACCCCACCTGCCCCTCCAACCACCCCAATTTCCACAGGTAGAAGGTAGGTAAAAATAAAAAGTGTAATAGGTGGACCTTCTGTCTTCAAAATATAAGCTAAATTTATGTTTTATCTTTTGTAGCTCCAACCGTCAGGGAGGAGTTTTCCCCAGGACCATGGGAAGACCACTCAGTATGGGTGTCCAGTAAGTACAAACCCCAAACTGACCATGTGTGACCTTCTCAGTGAGCAGTTCAAAGAAAAAAAAAAGGCTCAATACAGATACATGTCACTGAATAACTCGTTCCAGTAGATGTACCAAATATTTAATGACATGCAATTGCTAAAGCATTCTGTTCCAGGTGCTGTTTTGAAAGTTTAGAATATTTTTCGTGGGACAACCCCTTTAACTCGATCATACTAATTATATTACTGTTTCCACCCCTACAGATATCCCAACTGACTTTGAGGTGGAGGTAGCCTTACGCCGCTTTGACACCAGGCTCTATGCTGCCTCCTGGCTTATTCGCGGCCTCAGCTGGAGCTCCGAGAACTGTAGGCGATGATGGCCAGACGTCAGCAAAGGCCGGCATAACCTCTCTTTTTTTGTCCTTTTGTTTATTTGTCTATTTTGTTTATTTTATTTGACAGGGAGCCTCCAAAAATTGTCTAAAGGCCATTTTCCTGGATTAATCCTTTCTACCCCGGAGGTTTTTTCGGTTATGCATTTTCGTTTTGCGCTCCCTGCCTTCAAACAGCCATAACTGTTTTATTTTTCTGTTCACATAGCTGTATGAGGGCTTGTTTTTTGCGGGACAAGTTGTACTTTCCAACGCCTCCATTTAATATTGCATATGGTGTAGTGGGAAGCCTGAAAAAAAATCCAAATCGGGTGAAATTGCAAAAAAAACGCTATTCCGCTACAGTTCTACGGGTTTCTTATTTACAACGTTCAATGTTCATTAAAACTGACCAGTTACTTTCATTCTACTGTTCAGTACGAATACGGCGATACCTAATATGTATTGTTGTTGTCATATCTTGACCCCTATAACTTTTTGGTATTTATGTGTACGGAACTGTATAGGGGCTCATTTTTTGCGGGGCGATCTGAAGTTTTTATTGATACCATTCTGGGGCGTGTATGACTTTTTGATCACTTTTTATTTAATTTTTTTTAGAAAAAAAAAAGCGACAAAAAACAGCAAATCGCCATTTGGACGCTTTTTTCCGCCACACAATTTGCCGTATTGGAATTTTTTTTTATGTTTTAAAAGTATGGGTGTTTTCGGTCACGGTGATACCCATGATGTCTATATTTATTGTTATTTAGGTATTTATTTTTTAATTATACGGAAAGGGGGGTGATTTGAACTTTTATATATTTTTTATTTTTTATATATTTTTAAACATTTTTTAAATTTTTTTGTGATTATTTTAAAACTCAAATATGAGCAAATATATTGTGTTTTTTTTTTTTTTTTTTTTTATGAGCAATCAGGGATTTACTAGATGGAGATAAATCCAAAAATTGCTCATTTCTTATCCTGGCCTGCCATCTAGTGGCCAGAATAAGAATTGCAGTTTGAAAACTGTAATCCTCACCAGCGAGGATTACAGTTTTCATATGGTGTACAGACACCCCGATTGGCCACTCGGGGCGTCTGTACACCACCCGGAAGCGTATGGTTCAGACGCATCCTGATGCCGTGATCCCGTGTGATCACGGCATCAGAAGGCCCAGGAAGACGCCGCCGATGGCGGTAAGTAGCTGCAAGTCTCTGCTGTTAGAAACAGCAGAGACTTGCCGGCCATGACGCCCGCCGCACGGGGTGAGCGGGCGTCATGTCCCCGCACCGCACCAGCGTACGGCGCTGGTCGGGAAAGGGTTAATGAACACAGGGTGACTTTAGGCCAAAGCATTAATAAATTACGCACACTCCGGTTCCTGGATTACAGTCAGAGAAAAAGGCTTGGCTTGTTTGGACAACAAGCCTGTAAAAATTCTACCTTGTAAAGATAGGCAGTGAAAATTATATATGGGCTTTTCATGGGTGGCACTGCCAGTAGTAGTAGGGGACAGGGTACATCAGCACACCAGAGAGTGAATAGTAAATACAACAAACTGTGGAGGAGTATAACAATCTCCGCTAATGTAACTTGTAACGGGAGGCAGAGTTAGCCAATAGTGTAATTTATTTTTTAATGCCATTTTACTTTTTTTTTTTTTTATATATATTTTTTTTTGGGGGGGAGGAAACGATCCAAAACAAATTTACGAATACTAAATAGAACTAAGAACGGTGGTGTACAACAACAGCTGCTAGCCTGTTAAGTGCTAATGTTGAAAATGGAGGTGGAGGTAGACAACAGTTTTTGGACTTTTTGTGGGGTTTTGGTTTGGGGAGTTCGGGTTCGCTCAGCTCATAACATGAGACGTTTGGCATACAACTTCATGGGCCGGCTGACAGCAACAGTGGGAAGACACTTGGACTATTTAGGACTACCAGGCCTGATCTAATCATCTCATATACCAGCAAAAACGCCTCCAAATAAATAACTAAGGGGCACCTAAATACACTAAATAACCACACAGATTCCCCACCCAAAGGCAGGGTAATAATTTGTGCCCACACTTTTGATAAGTTAAAACATATCCAATTTATTAAATACAATAATATATAAAAATATACAATAATATATATTATTGTATTTAAATAAATACAATATATATATTATTGTATTTAATAAATTGGATATGTTTTAACTTATCAAAAGTGTGGCCACAAATTATTACCCTGCCTTTGGGTGGGGAATCTGTGTGCTGATCTAATCATCTGCCTAAGCAAGAGGAGTGTGAAAATCGGAGGTAATCCAGCCTTTAATCATTTTTATAAAGGTGTTTTTTTGGACACTGCCAGGTGACAGTTTCGTTCGTTTGGGTGGTTCCCCCCCCCCCCGGGTGGTCTGGGCCTGCTCACTTGGATGCGGCTGTTGGGAAGCTGAAAAAAATTGTTGCATCATACTCATGAGGCTTAACTGGCTGCTGCTGGTTGTGGCAGGAGGTGGGTGACGCTGCCGGTCCTCCTTTTCAGAGACGCTGGCAGCAGGCTGGGGCTGGCTGAAAGCTGTGGCCAGGTTACTACATAGCTTCTCCTGGAATTAAGCTAATTTCTCCTTCATTTCCTGGGGAGGAAAACAATCCCCCCATGTTGGAGTGATACAACGGGTCCAGAAGAATCGCAAGCCAGTATTCGTCTGTCTGCCTTATTTTTAGGATATGCCTGTCAGTCCGTAAGCATGTGAGCATATAGCTCGCCATCCTGGCCACCGTGCCCAAGGAGCCAGTTGTTTCCATCTCAGCCTCTCTCTGAGACATTTGAGCGTCCCTGAAGGTGTCATTGTCATCCTCCAGCTCTTTAAGAACTTTTAGAACTTTAAAACAGGCAGGCGCAATGCAATGTCCTTCCTTTTCCACAAACGCACTGAAGACACTGCTATCGACAGTTGACTAGGGAAATAGTGTACTATCTGCGCCACTAATAGATTTCTGCCCAATGTATTTTACTCATTAAAATATGCAGACTAAGAAGAAAAATATTTCTCCAATGTAAAAGGTCATAAACTACCATGCAATTATTTCTCCACCCCCACCATACCAACACTTGAAGCGCTTGGAAATGCACCACAAATTTCGGCCTAGTTTTTCACTTTACCACTCACAGATGTTAACCATCCACTACCCTGCATATTGTAAGACATGTACAGTGTCTTGAAAAAGCATTCATACCCCTTGAACTTTTCCAAATTTTTCACATTAAACCCACACTTAAATGTATTTTATTGATATTTTATGCGATAAACCAACACAAAGTAGCAAGTATGTGTGAAGTAGAAAGAAAATGACACATGGTTTTCAAATTTTAATAAATAAAATAAATAAAAAAAAATCTGAAAAGTATAACTTGTATTTGTATTCAGCGCCCTGTACTCTGATACCCCTAAATAAAATCCTGTATGACCAATTGCCTTCAGAAGTCACCTAATTAGTAAATAGATTCCACCTGTGTATAATTTATTCTCAGTATAACTACAGCTGTTCTGTGAAGGGCTCAGAGATTTGCTAGAGAACATTAGTGAGCCAGTTGCACTTTCCTTACCTTTATACTTTACTAGCAGAAGGACCTGGCTTCGCCCAGGTATGTCTCATTTAATGTTTGTACAGATGTAGTAGCACTTGCGCTCACAGCCGAATCGCATGAGCGCAGAGCGATACCACAAGTCTTTTTATTCATTGAAGAATTCAAAGTGTAATTACTTGTAGTCACCAGCAGATGGCGCAAGGAACTACAGTTTTATACTATAATTCCTTTCATTGTACGGACGGCTGGCTCCCCGGGGAATCCTCTACAGTATGTACTGTGTATTTCAAAGTGTACTACATATGTACAGTAACTTTTATTTCCTAATTTTAACAAAAAATAACAATGTTAATAAAATCGATAAGGAGGGAGCGAGCCAGCTCCCTCGGCTGCCTGTTTCTGCCGCTTGATGTGTTTATGGGGTAAGGTTTCTTATTGAAAAGATGATAGGATGAAGAAAGGATCTCCCTTAATACCTGGGTGATCATCAGTATTTTACAGGTCCAGATGCATCTGAATGTACAGTAGTTATTACAAAGTTCCCTGCACAGTTTGTGAAGTCTCTTAACCAGCCAAGCCCAATATGCGTTGCTGTCCCCATGTACCCCATGTGTCAGTGTCCCGTACCCCGTGTATCAGTGTTGTGTACCCTATGTGTCAGTGCCTCTGTATTGATAATTGGGGTTTGTGGGCATTCTCTCCTGCACACTCATGTACTGTACGGCTCTGCCGCCGGGCGACTCTCCTGACCATGAATGACACATCAGTAGGCATGATGTCACTGTCAGTACCAGTCCTGCATGTGAAGAGTTAATAGCGCAGACTGATTCCTGGTCGGTCAGGAGAAGGTAACGCGCAGATTACATGGCTTCCTCCTCATAGAATCCTATTCCTACTGTACCCTACTGACAGGGAGATGAGGATTAGATGTAGGAAGGGGTTACTGCCGGGGCTCTGCAGTCTCTCCACTCCTGTGATGTGGAATATGGTATACTTTTATTCCATATAGTCCTTAGACCAATAGTAGCCACTTGACATGTGTCTATTAATTTCTAAAACATCACCTTTATTTATATCTCTAATAAGACCAATTTATTTCTAGCAATCTCTTTAAAACTGTCAGGAGTAGTGCTGCTGTACTTTTGTACCACAATAAGGGCTCTGTTATTTTCACGGTATCCCTCACTAAATTACGAGGATCTAGGATGTGCTCGCGCGTTAGCACAATCCTATGTATTCCAGTCAGTCCACTCTTATTCCCTACACTCTACTGCCTCCTGCCTAAAACCAAGCTCAATTGCTGCCCCCCGACATGTTTCGCCAACTAATTTGGCGTCTTCAGGGGTCGGGCAGTAAATTGTTTGAGCCGGTGAATCAAGGACCTTTTATAACCTCCCCTTTTGTTTGTAATAGCCCCAAACCACAAGGATACCTCTTGTCATAGGCTCCGTTCTTTGACTCCATTGTATCCCCACTTATTATTGGGCATACGATCTCTCCGGTCATTTGGAGCACTGATGTACTTATCCCGTTAGCCAACCGGGTCTCCCTCACTCGCGCATGGCTCGGAACTTAGCTGAAATTCAAAAGCCATTACTGCGCATGCGCTGACTCCGTAGTTCCAGCGCATGACTTAGGACTTAGTCTATTTTCCCTTCCTATTTGTACGCATGCTCCTTACCTCTGATCACTTACTGGATATTTTGTAGCTAAATAATCGCTACTTAGTACTACTTAATTGCCATTAACCTAAATATGAATAATAAAAGGACAACTAATAATCACCAACCACATCTATAGGGTTCCTTCCAATTAATTAGTGAATACCTACTTTTTTTATATATGTTTATTAATATTCATTATTTACCAACTCACATGATTTAATTATCTTTTGTTCACCCTAAATAAATGATTTTATTTCTTTCACCTCTATGAAATTTGAATAAAATTGATTTTATTTCTTTCACCTCTATAATACCCCTTCTATCAACTCACAAGTTTTTAACTCCACTTCCTTATATATTTTTATTTTTTATTTTTAATTTATATTATTTATTTTGGTTTTGGTTTGGGTTTTAATTGTTTTTTAATTACTCCTTTAATATTTTTATTTTTTCATTATTTATTATTTTATTTTTTATTTATATTGGAGCTTCTATTATGTACATTGTATCCCTTGGGGGACTCTTCCAACTAAAATAGCTTATTACATTATCAATTTTTAAAAAAATTAAGGTCCTATCCTTACCTTGTTTAAACAAATTACAATTTCGCTTTTTTACTTTTTAGACCCATCATTACTAATTTTATTTATTTTCTTTAAAACGTGGTACTTATAAAAAAAGAGGCGAAGGTGAACCCTTCGTTCAATCCTTTCGGAGCAAGACTTTTTAAACGGTAAATCCACTTGGTCTCAATCTGTTGTAGCTTTTGGTCTAAATTGCCCTGTCTTGGGCCCATTATTAATTTTTGGATTCCCCAAAACCGGAGACTACTACTGTCTCCCCTATGGACATTCGTGATATGTCTTGACAGAGTGGTGTCGACCTTTTTGTTTATGTCACTAAAGTGTTTTGACATCCTCCTTCTTAGCTCTTGCACCGTCTTTCCGACGTAGAGCTTAGGGCAGCTACAACTGATGACATAAACCACATTTGTGGATTTACAATTTATATACAGAGATCTCTCCCATCAACTATTTATCCCGAGGACAGTGACCATGACGAGGGGACATCCTCTGCGTCTGGAGGAAAGAAGGTTTGTACATAAACATAGAAGAGGATTCTTTACGGTAAGAGCAGTGAGACTATGGAACTCTCTGCCTGAGGAGGTGGTGATGGTAAGTTCACTAAGAGAGTTCAAGAAGGGCCTGGATGTATTTCTGGAGGGTAATAATATTGCAGGTTATAGTTACTAGAGAGGGGTCGTTGATCCAGGGAGTTATTCTGATGCCTGACTGGAGTCGGGAAGGAATTTTTCCCCCTAAAGTGAGGAAAATTGGCTTCTACCTCACAGGGTTTTTTGCCTTCCCCTGGATCAACTTGTAGGAAAACAGGCCGAACTGGATGGACAGATGTCTTTTTTCGGCCTTACAAACTATGTTACTATGTTACTATGTATACTGTTCAATCTGGTACGTCCTATTGTCAACCGGGTTAACAAATTCTCTCACAGGTTTTGTTCTATTACAATGTACACAGTCTCCACAGGGATATGACCCTCTTGCTGGGAGCCAGGTAGTTTTGGTTCTCCTTTGATTTACACTAAAATGGCTGTGTACTAAATTCTCTCAAAGATTAGTTCCCCGTCTAAAAGTAATCAGGGGATTTATTGGTAATACTTCTCTCAATTCCTCGTCCGTTCTAAGGATATGCCAATACCGCTTGAGTATATCTCTTACTCTCTTATGTTGTACATCAAACATTCCAATGCACCTTATAACCTTATCTCTCACTTTAATTGCCCTATCATTTCGCAGCAGGGCATCTCTATCCATAAGCTTTGCCTTTCTGTAAGCTCGATGTAATACTTTCTTTGAATAGCCACGTGCCAGAAATCTTTCACGGAGAATGCAGCTTTCCCTTTCGAAAGCTCTTCTGTGGAACAATTCCTCCTCGCTCTTAAATACTGGCCAGTAGGAATTCCTTTCTTTAACGATTCGGGATGATAGCTCCCCCAGTATAAGAAATTATTTGTTGCCGTACTTTTCCGATAAACCATAGTCTGTATGCTTCCGTCAGACTGCAAGGACAAAGTCAGATCCAGGAAATTTAACCTTGTTTCCTGAATTTCTGCCGTGAACTTCAACCCTATACCGTTGTTGTTAAGAACTGAAATAAAAGTATGAAAGTGTTCCACCGTGCCTTCCCATAAAATTAAGATGTCATCTATAAACCGTCCCCAATACGTGATGTGTTTAGTGTATTCTTCGTGCTCTTCCGTGAAAACCGTGTGCTCCTCCCACCACCCTAAAAATAAAATTGCAAAATTTGGTGCACAAATCATGCCCATTGCTGTGCCAGTGATCTGTAAATAATATTTATTATCAAACATAAAATAATTGTGAGTAAGCAAACAGTGCAATAAAGTTAATACCAATTCATTGTGTTTTTGGAAATGTGTGCCTTTTGTGTTCAAAAAGTATTTCACAGCTTCTAATCCCACCTCGTGTTGTATACTTGTGTAGAGAGCTTCTACATCAATACTTGCGATTTTTTTCTTTCTCTACTGACTTGTATGTCCTGCAGTCTGACAAGAACATCTTTGGTGTCCTTCAAGTACGAAGACAGGCTAGGGACAAAAGGGGCAATGATTTAATTAACATAATTGCTGATATTTTCGCAAAGGCTTTGGTTTCCTGAAACAATAGGCCTTCCCGGTATCGGATGTCTTTTTTTGTGCACTTTAGGAATAGCATAAAAAGTTGCTACTGTTGGTTTATGATTAAAAAGAACCTTGTATTCATCTTGGGTTATTAATTGCTGTTCTTTTGCTGTGAGCAGTATCATTTTTAATTCCTGCACATATTTTGAGGTTGGATTTTCCTTCATTAATTTATAAGTTTTTATATCATTTAGGAGATCCATGACCATCCTTTTATAATATTCCTTCTCCATCAGTACCACATTCCCCCCTTTATCTGACTGTTTTATCTCTATATTGTTATCCTCCATCAAGGTGCGCAGCGCTTTTTGTTCTCTTTCATCGAGATTTTGATTCAACATCTTTTTACTGGTTTTAATTTTTTGTAAATCCGCCGTCGCTAGGTTAACAAATGTTTGTATATTCCCATATTTTGTAAAGGGGGGAGTATATCTAGACTGGGGGGTCAATGAACTAAAAGGTGCTGACACCCTAATTATTTCCCCTAAATGTTCCCTTTCCAATTGTTCCAATGCCTCTAAGGCTCTATTTTCCACATTCCTCATTACATCTACATCACTATCCTTATTTTTAAACTCTTTATGCAGGGCTAGTTTCCTAGCAAACAAATTGATATCCTTTACCCAAGTAAAACAATCAAAATAAACTGCTGGTGCAAATGAAAGGCCTTTCCGTATTAATTTCTCATGTTCAGGTAGTAATTCAAAGCTGGACACATTAATGATCTGCATTCCCACATTCTGGGTATCTGAATTTAGGGTTTCTGTTGTTGATAACCCCATTTGTCTTTGTCCCTCAGTTGTATGCCCTGTGCTAAAAAAGGCATTGTGGGTACTATTGTGGTATTTGCTATAGTCATACCCTGCTGTTGTGATGACAAGGAGAAAGAGGTAGGCATCAAAGATGGAGCTACTTGTACCTTTTCCATCAGTGGTTGGTTTATATCTATACTGTTTGTACAGCCCCCTTGGTTTTGAATCATATTCGATTTTGTTTGGCATCCTGTATTATTTGCTGGATTCTGATATGTATTTTTTCTAGCTCCTTGTATTGAGCCTATTCTATTTTTTGCTTTCCGCTTTATTCCAGCTCTCTGTGTATTACTTTCAGATTCCGAATTTTCTGACTCAGAGATATCAGTATAATAGGTTCGCCTCCCTGGATAGTTATTGTACGGTTTATTGTTCTTGTTCTTTAAATAAATCTGGCCAGTCTCAAAATCTTTTTTGTCTCTAATATACTTCCTGTGTTTTCTCTCCTTTATTTCACTCTGCAGACTCTCAATGTTCTTCTGCAATTTATTTTCCAAGATCCCAAATTCTGGGTTGGTGCGAAACACCTGTATTTCCTGAATCTCTTTTTCTAATTGTTGTGAAATATTTACTATCAATTTCTTTTCGTACTCCAATAAGTACGTTTGCATTCGCAATGAGCTTTCTGTCAAGATTTCTTCCCACCCCTTGATGAACTCCAAATCTTCCTGATGTGAATTAGGGGTTATATTGATGCACATACCCCTGTATACTATTTTTTGTTGGTTGTAAGTTTCCAAACTAGTGACCTCCCAAATTGAACGTATGTATCTCTTATATGTATTATTAATTTCTTTAAACGCTTGATTTATATCTAGCACATTAATAGGTAGATTCTCTGTTGAAAATACCCGACTTGCTTCCGCCAGAAATGTCTGTGTTGAAAATTGACTTGAAAGGAAACCTGCCATATTATATTTACTCTCTCCTCTGAACAAAACAAGTACCAACGTATTTTAAGGGTCAACACATTGGGGGTTTTCCCCCCTCTCTTAACTAGAATTCACCTAAATGACCCTAGGCACATGTAAGGCTTCGCAATCCTTTTATTCCATATAGTCCTTAGACCAATAGTAGCCATTTGACATGTGTCTATTAATTTCTAAAACATCACCTGTATTTATATCTCTAATAAGACCAATTTATTTCTAGCAATCTCTTTAAAACTGTCAGGAGTAGTGGTGCTGTACTTTTGTACCACAATAAGGGCTCTGTTATTCTCACGGTATCCCTCACTAAATTACGAGGATCTAGGATGTGCTCGCACGTTAGCACAATCCTATGTATTCCAGTCAGTCCACTCTTATTCCCAACACTCTACTACCTCCTGCCTAAAACCAAGCTCAATTGCTGCCCCCCGACATGTTTCGCCAACTAACTTGGCGTCTTCAGGGGTCGGGCAGTAAATTGTTTGAGCCGGTGAATCAAGGACCTTTTATAACCTCCCCTTTTGTTTGTAATAGCCCCAAACCACAAGGATACCTCTTGTCATAGGCTCCGTTCTTTGACTCCATTGTATCCCCACTTATTATTGGGCATACGATCTCTCCGGTCATTTGGAGCACTGACGTACTTACCCCGTTAGCCAACCGGGTCTCCCTCACTTGCGCATGGCTCGGAACTTAGCTGAAATTCAAAAGCCATTATTGCGCATGCGCTGACTCCGTAGTTCCAGCGCATGACTTAGGACTTAGTCTATTTTCCTTTCCTATTTGTACGCATGCTCCTTACCTCTGATCACATACTGGATATTTTGCAACTAAATAATAGCTACTTAATACTACTTAATTGCCATTAACCTAAATATGAATAATAAAAGGACAACTAATAATCACCAACCACATCTATAGGGTTCCTTCCAATTAATTAGTGAATACCTACTTTTTTGATATATGTTTATTAATATTCATTATTTACCAACTCACATGATTTAATTATCTTTTGTTCACCCTAAATAAATGATTTTAGTTCTTTCACCTCTATAATATCCATCACCCCTTCTATCAACTCACAAGTTTCCAACTCCACTTACTTATATATTTTTATTTATTTAATAAAAAATAAAAATATGAAAGGAGTAATTAAAAAACAATTAAGACCCAAACCAAAACAAAAATAAATAATATAAATTAAAAATAAAAAATAAAAATATGTAAGTAAGTAGAGTTAAAAACTTGTGAGTTGATAGAAGGAGCATGCGTACAAATAGGAAACGAAAATAGACTAAGTCCTAAGTCATGCGCTGGAACTACGGAGTCAGCGCATGCGCAGTAATGGCTTTTGAATTTCAGCTAAGTTCCGAGCCATGCGCAAGTGAGGGAGACCCGGTTGGCTAACGGGGTAGGTACGTCAGTGCTCCAAATGACCGGAGAGATCGTATGCCCAATAATAAGTGGGGATACAATGGAGTCAAAGAACGGAGCCTATGACAAGAGGTATCCTTGTGGTTTGGGGCTATTACAAACAAAAGGGGAGGTTATAAAAGGTCCTTGATTCACCGGCTCAAACAATTTACTGTCCGACCCCTGAAGACGCCAAGTTAGTTGGCGAAACATGTCGGGGGGCAGCAATTGAGCTTGGTTTTAGGCAGGAGGTAGTAGAGTGTTGGGAATAAGAGTGGACTGACTGGAATACATAGGATTGTGCTAACGCGCGAGCACATCCTAGATCCTCGTAATTTAGTGAGGGATACCGTGAGAATAACAAAGCCCTTATTGTGGTACAAAAGTACAGCAGCACTACTCCTGACAGTTTTAAAGAGATTGCTAGAAATAAATTGGTCTTATTAGAGATATAAATACAGGTGATGTTTTAGAAATTAATAGACACATGTCAAGTGGCTACTATTGGTCTAAGGACTATATGGAATAAAAGGATTGCGAAGCCTTACATGTGCCTAGGGTCATTTAGGTGAATTCTAGAATACAGTATACTGCATGGAGACAGGAGCAGCTCGCACCCAGCTTCCACCTAGGCTCCCGGGGGCTGTCCTGCAAAAGTGAAGGTCCATCTAACATGCACATTAGCACTGTAGTGCACAATTAATCTCCTTAGGGCCCGGGTCTTCGGCATCTAGACTACAAGTCTCATCATTGATGCCGGGATTACAGACTATGAGCCCCTGGAATAAGGACTGACACAGCAGAACACCCCTGCTTTAAAGCTCTGCCACTCGTATTCCCTCTGAAGAGGTTAATGCAGTGCAATTTGCAATTAAACTTCTCTTGCTCCAGAAGATTTCTCTTCCATGCCCCCATCCCCCACATTCTCCATCCATTGTTCTCGATCTCCACTAATGACAAAGGGCCCACTGAATGGCGTCTTTGTTTGGCTGTGCCTCCTGCTATTTGTTATTTGTTGCAAGAACATTGGATGGAGAATGTGGGGGAAGGTTGGCAATCATTTTAAGAAGTCCAAATAGCATAGACATAATGTGTTGTATACACCTATACATCTGACTGTTTCCCTCCAATACATACATATGACACCAATATACCTAACTGCACCCCTCCAGTCTATAAATACAAATTGCTCCTATACACCCAACACTCTCTCCACCAATCTATACATACAAAGTATACATATACATTAGAATGAACTCTTCCGCTCTATATGTACAAATTACACCTATGCACTCAACTACACCCCTCAGTCTACACATACACATTCCATCTATATACTGTAGGTATCTCTGTACATACAAAGTGCACATATACACTTTACTACAACCCTCTAATTTATATATACCAAGTACATACATTGCGACTTTAACTAGAACAACTTCAGCATTGGAGATGTGGCAGTGCCCAGGGGGCCCCTCCAGTCTCTGCTGGATAGATATTAGAAAGATTATATTTCTATCTGTCTATTATATCTTCTATTCTTCTATTTGTCTATCTATCTATCTATCTATCTATCTATCTATCTATCGTCTGTTCAGCTATCCTATGGTTAAATTAGTCACATGCCCTCCCCTGGCCAACCACAGTAGAAACTAGGTTTCATTCATAAAATACAACATAGTCAGCCAGTCAATGAGACTATGTTGTATTTATGAGTGAAACATAGATTTTTTAATGTGATTGGCCAGGGGAGGGCATGGGACTTATTTAACCAATGGAAAAGCACCTCCTGGTATAAAAGGATTGTCCAGAAAAGAAAATGGCAGTCCAATTTTGTAGGGGAGCAGGGATGTTGTCCTTTTAAAGTAAAAAAAAAAGCTGTTCTGGTGCGCCCCTTGCCTCCTTGTCTTATTTTTTAAATAGAATAACTGAGGTTTTATGGATTTTGCCTTTTTTAACTGTACTTTAATTTATTTTTCAGATTTTTTTTAAATAAAATAAAAAAAGGTAATAAAGAGAGGTCCTAGGAACATTAGGGATCATACAATAATAATAAAATAGAGCGTCATACTGCGTGATTATTATGGAATCTGTGACCAAGCCTCCAATGCAGATGAGCACACACCCTAAGCCTATAATATACAGTATACAGAAAGCAGCTATAACAGTGGTACTGTATGCATACAGGGATGTGCCAATCTGAATTCATTAGAAACGTGACTGGGTTCATTTCAGTGTATGAAGCATAGGAATGGTAGTGGCAGCTACAGTACAGTATACTTCAGAGTCTTCTGAGGTTATTGCCATCAGTGTCATAATGGAGTTTACTGTAAACCGTGGTGTTAGCGTTGTAGGCACAGGACAAATCAGGAAAAAATTAAATTGTTACGAAAAAATGTGGGAGTGTGCAAGTGAGATTGAGTAAATGTAACAAAGATAAAAGCGGTGATATAAAGATTGCATAAAAAATAGGATAGCTGAACAGACGATAGATATATTTTAGACAAATAGAAGAATAGAATATATATGATAGACAGATATAAGGATATATATTAGATACAAGATGATAGAAGCATATTGAATACATAACACAGTTATGTGAGGTACAGCATGTTTCATTGTAGGTTAAAAAAAAAAATCCGTAGTAACAAAATAATTAAATTGTTACAAAAAAATGTGGGAGTGTGCATGTGAGATTGAGTAAATGTAACAAAGATAAAAGCGGTGATACAGTATAAGGATTGCATAAAACATAGGATAGCTGAACAGACGATAGATAGATAGACAAATAAAAGAATAGAAGACATAATAGAAAGATAGATAGATATTAGAAGATTGTATTTCTATTAGAAAGATATTATACATACAAATATTAGATAGATAGATAATGATTAGATAGACAAACAGATAGTGATTCGCTCAGTGTACCGACCTGTAGTCTCTGTAGGTCCCGCTGAGGCCAGGCACCTGCACACAGTGGAGTCTTGCAGCACGGAGAGCTCCTTGAGATCCCCCCAACTCACTTCCCATCACAGCAGAGACTGGAGGAGCCCCGGGTTCACTGCCACAACTCCAATGCTGAAGTTGTTATTCATCTATTTAAAGTCGCAATGTATGTACTTTGTATATATAAATTAGAGGGTTGTAGTAAAGTGTATATGCACTTTGTATGTACCACCTACAGTATATATATAGATAATAAATGGATAGAAATAGATGATAGATAGATAACATGTGTTAACTATATTTATATATAAAATATATCTATAGAGAGCTAGATAATTACATAGATATGTTGCTTGATTACATACATATTTAATTAGCAGATATACAACTACAGTGCCTTGCGAAAGTATTCGGCCCCCTGGAACTTTTCAACCTTTTGCCACATTTCAGGCTTCAAACAAAAAGATATAACATTTAAAATTTTTGGTGAAGAATCAACAACAAGTGGGTCACAATTGTGAAGTGGAACGAAATTTATTGGATCATTTAAACTTTTTTTGTAATAATAAAACTGAAAAGTGGGGCGTGCAAAATTATTGGGCCCATTTACTTTCAGTTCAGAAAACTCACTCCAGAAGTTCATTGAGGATCTCTGAATGATCCAATGTTGTCCTAAATGACTGATGAAGATAAATAGAATCCACCTGTGTGTAATCAAGTCTCCATATAAATGCACCTGCTCTGTGATAGTCTCAGGGTTCTGTTTAAAGCATAGAGAGCATCATGAAGACCAAGGAACACACCAGACAGGTCAGTGATACTGTTGTGGAGAAGTTTAAAACCGGATTTGGATACCAAAAGATTTCCCAAGCTTTAAGCATCCCAAGGAGCACTGTGCAAGCGATCATATTGAAATGGAAGGAGTATCAGACCACTGCAAATCTACCAAGACCCGGCTGTCCCTCTAAACTTTCGTCTCAAACAAGGAGAAGACTTATCAGCGATGCAGCCAAGAGGCCCATGATCACTCTGGATGAACTGCAGAGATCTACAGCCGAGGTGGGAGAGTCTGTCCATAGGACAACAATCAGTTGAACACTTCACAAATCTGGCCTTTATGGAAGAGTGGCAAGAAGAAAGCCATTTCTCAAAGATATCCATAAAAAGTCTTGTTTACAGTTTGCCACAAGCCACCTGGGAGACACACTAAACATGTGGAAGAAGGTGCTCTGGTCAGATGAAACCAAAATCAAACTCTTTGGAAACAATGCAAAACGATATGTTTTGGCATAAAAGCAATACAGCTCATCACCCTGAACACACCATCCCCACTGTCAAACATAGTGGTGGCAGCATCATGGTTTGGGCCTGCTTTTCATCAGCAGGGACAGGGAAGATGGTTAAAATTGATGGGAAGATGGATGGAGCCAAATACAGGACCATTCTGTATGAAAGCCTGTTGGAGTCTGCAAAAGACCTGAGACTAGGACGGAGATTTATCTTCCAACAAGACAATGATCCCAAACATAAAGCAAAATCTACAATGGAATGGTTCAAAAATAAACGTATCCAGGTCTTAGAATGGCCAAGTCAAAGTCCAGACCTGAATCCAATTGAGAATATGTGGAAAGAGCTGAAAACTGCTGTTCACAAACGCTCTCCATCCAACCTCAAAGAACTCGAGCTGTTTTGCAAGGAAGAATGGGCAAGAATTTCAGTCTCTAGATGTGCAAAACTGATAGAGACATACCCCAAGCGACTTGCAGCTGTAATCTCAGCAAAAGGTGGCGCAACAAAGTATTAATGCAAGGGGGCCGAATAATTTTGCACGCCCCACTTTTCAGTTTTATTATTACAAAAAAAGTTTAAATTATCCAATAAATTTCGTTCCACTTCACAATTGTAACCCACTTGTTGTTGATTCTTCACCAAAAATTGAAAATGTTATATCTTTTTGTTTGAAGCCTTAAATGTGGCAGAAGGTTGAAAGGTTCCAGGGGGCCGAATACTTTCGCAAAGGCACTGTAGATAGATAAAAATAGATAAATTATATTGATATATAATAGAGAGACATTTAATTAGTATATAGATAATTGGATAGATAAATTAGATTTATAGATAAATAGATAAACAGATAATATATAGATAGATAATCGATAGAAAAACAAATATATATTAGAGATAGATAATAGATAGATCATATATTTAATCGAGCTGCTGATTCATTTTTGCAGGACAGCCCGGGAGCCTAGGTGGAAGCTGGGTGCGAGCTGCTCCTGCCTCCATGCAGTATACTGTATTCCACATCACAGGAGTGGAGAGACTGCAGAGCCCCGGCAGTAACCCCTTCCTACATCTAAACAATATACAAAAATCCCCTTTGGGGAATCCTCGGGGTATTGGCTACACAGAATACTATTTAATCAAATAATTTTGATTAACAAGAAAACCCTTTAGGGATCCCCAATAATTCTTCTTTATATTTTTTATTATGAAACTTAACTTTTATTATTTAATTAATAAAAATGCACATTTTGAAGAAAACTTAAAATTATCAGTTGTTTGTTGGACATCACTATTTTGTTCAATTATTTAAATAAGGGTATTATACCCAAAGGTATGTGCTGGAGTGAGGGAAATGTAGTTGAAGTATGGAGGAGCGTTTCAGAGATAAATTCGCGTTCTGACACCTTATTATAATGATGGGAGTACACTTTAATATTAATATGTTATTGGTGCTACGTTCAGAGACTTGGTAATCCACTTTTAATACTCAATGAAAAACCCTTTGGTGTATACACCGTGACAGTCAGCTCACAAGCTTAAACATACACTCTCCTGACAGTCCTACGGCCAGATGGTATTTGTGCTTTGTTCTTAACTCACAATCTGACTGGTGATAAAAGCACCATCACCAGATCAGTTATTCAAATTGATATAATAACTATAACTGACACTCAATCCTTTCCAATTTTCTTTATAGAAATAACTGTTGTCCATAGGAATGTCATTAATAGGGGTGGGATTCCTTTCTTCATTCGTGCCAATTGAATCTAAACGTTTTTTAGAAAGTTTTTTATATATATATCCATCCATGTACAATCTTTACATTATTTAAATCCGGGATGGTTTTTTTAAAACTCAGATAAAGGCTGAATACGAGAACCCTTCATTATGTCCATTGGGGTTCATAGATTTTAATCTATGGATCCATCTAGCTTCCTCCTGTAGAAGTTTATTATCCAAATTACCACTTCTTGGTCCCATTTGGATTTTTGCAATGCCCCAGAACTTAAAGAGGACCTTTCACCACTCCTGACATGCCTGTTTTAATAGCTTCATGCATTCCCCATGTAATAACAAGTCTGGAACATCTATTCTTATGTCTCTATGTTGTGCCATTCCTTTATTATTTGCACTAGAAGTTATGAATGAATTGCTATTTGTCTTCAGTAAAGGAACAGAGGGGAGGTAACCAGTTGAGGGTGTGTACCTACACAGACTGACTCTAGCCAATCAGTGCTGCTATGTTCAGACTGTGCAGGTACACACCCTCAACTTGTTAGCTCCCCTCTGTCCCCTTACCGAAGACAAATAGCAATTTATTCATAACTTCTAGTAGAAATAATAAAGGAATGGCACAACATACAGACATAAGAATAGATGTTCCAGACTTGTTATTACATAGGGAATGCATGGAGCTATTAAAACAGGCATGTCAGGAGTGGTGAAAGGTCCTCTTTAAGGACATTTATGTCACCATGGTGTATATAGGTGATATGCCTATATAAGGTCATGTCCTTCTGAGTATTAATTGAGCTGATGTGGCCTGATATCCTCCTCCTTAACTCCTGTGTTGTTTTGCCTACATAGAGTTTAGGGCACGGACAGGAGGCTATATATACAATGCCTTGGCTCTGGCAATTGAAAAAATCTCGGATTTCATACTCCCGTCCGTCAACAGGATTTCAGAATTTCTTCAGCTTGGGTAAAAATCTGCAAAAGGGGCAATTCCCATATGGATATGAACCCACTATTTGTAGTCTGAGCCCCGTCTTTTTTCTTTTTTCAGGTTGCAATGGCAAATAACTATGTACAAGTTCATCTTGTAAATTGCAACCTCTTCTGTACATTACTGTAGGGAACGGACCAAGTACCTCCCTGAAGTCCCTGTCAGAGGTAAGTATATGCCAATGGCGTCTTAGAATCCTTTTAATTTCCAGATGTTGATTATCAAAAGTGCCAATGCATCTTAAGATCTTTTTACAAGGTTTCTTGGTTCCCTGGGTAAAATCTTCCTCTGAAACATTAACATATTTCAGGTAAGTAATCGGTCTTGAGTTTTCTTTTTTCTGTCTGGTCTTATTTACAAGTAAAACTTCTCTATTTGTTGTCTTAGCTCTATTATAAACTTTCATCAGGGTCTTACTTGGATACCCTCTTTCCCTGAACCTACAGTACAGTTCATCACATTCCTTTTTAAAGGATTCTTCCGTTGTACAGTTTCTGCGAGCTCTCAAATATTGGCCCATTGGAATTCCGTTCTTCAACGGAACCGGATGCCAACTGGACCAATGTAGAAAGCTATTTGTGGACGTTGCTTTCCGAAATATATCAGTGATAAGTCGGCCATCTATACCCTTTGTTATTTGTAGATCCAAAAAACATATTTTTTCAAGGTGTATTTCATAAGTGAAATGCATCCCAATATCATTGTGATTGAGTGTCTCAACAAATTTGTGAAAAGTGGGCAGGTCCCCGTCCCCAATATGTGACGTGTTTAGTGTAATGTGCTAGGGTGTCTGAAAAAACTATAGAGTCTTCCCACCACCCTAAAAATAAATTAGCATAAGTCGGTGCACATGGCGTCCCCATCGCGGTCCCATTTATTTGGTGATAATAAGTGCCCTGAAACAAAAAATAATTGTGAGTGAGTACAAATTTTAAACAAATTCATTATGTGCTTTAAAGGAAATACTACGAGTACTCAAGTAATGCTGAATTACCTGAAGACCCAATTTGTGCAGGATGTTGCTATAGAGTGATTCGACATCCAGAGATGCAACATAAGTATCTGGAGTCAATGTAATGTCTTGGATTTTAGTTATTAGATCTCCTGTATCCTTTATATAAGATGGTAAGGCCGTGACGAATGGTCTTAACACTGTGTCCACATATTCGCTTGCTGGTTGGGTTAATGCATCATTCCCAGAGACAATATGACGTCCTGGTATTGGATTCTTATTTTTATGCACCTTAGGCAAGGCAAAAAGGTCGCAATGGTCGGAGTTCTATTGTATAAAAAAGTATATTCATCTCTAGAAATTAAATGTTCTTCTTTAGCTTGAACTAGGATTGACTTGAGGTCTTTCAGAAAAATCTCTGTATGATTATTTGGTAATATCTTGTATGTTCTTACATCCTTCAGAAGCCTTTCCACCATAGCAATGTAATCTCCTCTATCCTGGATAACGTTACCACCCTTATCACTCGGTTTGATTATTATATCTTTGGTAAGATTCGCCTGATAATTTGAGATATTAGGTGTTATTTTCTCAATCTCTTCACTCACTAAATTGACAAAAGTTTCTACGTGTTTATACTGTGAGAACGCTGGAGTCCATTTGGATCTAGCTTTCTACATTGGTCCAGTTGGCATCCGGTTCCGTTGAAGAACGGAATTCCAGTGGGCCAATATTTGAGAGCTCGCAGAAACTGTACAACGGAAGAATCCTTTAAAAAGGAATGTGATGAACTGTACTGTAGGTTCAGGGAAAGAGGAAGGCCAAGGAAGACCCTGATGAAAGCTTATAATAGAGCTAAGACAACAAATAGAGAAGTTTTACTTGTAAATAAGACCAGACAGAAAAAAGAAAACTCAAGACTTACCTGAAAAATGTTAATGTTTCAGAGGAAGATTTTACCCAGGGAACCAAAAAACCTTGCAAAAAGATCATAAGGTGCATTGGCACTTTTGATAATCAACATCTGGAAATTAAAAGGATTCTAAGACGCCATTGGCATATACTTACCTTTGACAGGGACTTCAGGGAGGTACTTGGTCCGTTCCCTTAAGTAATGTACAGAAGAGGTTGCAATTTACGAGACGAACTTGTACATAGTTATTTGCCATTGCAATCTGAAAAAAGAAAATAGACGGGGCTCAGACTACAAACAGTGGGTTCATATCCATGTGGGAATTGCTCCTTTTGCAGATTTTTACCCAAGCTGAAGAAATTCAGAAATCCTGTGACGGACGGGAGTATGAAATCCGAGATTTTTTCAATTGCCAGAGCCAAGGCATTGTATGTATAGCCTCCTGTCCGTGCCCTAAACTCTATGTAGGCAAAACAACACAGGAGTTAAGGAGGAGGATATCAGGCCACATCAGCTCAATTAATACTCAGAAGGACATGACCTTATATAGGCATATCACCTATATACACCATGGTGATATAAATGTCCTTAAGTTCTGGGGCATTGCAAAAATCCAAATGGGACCAAGAAGTGGTAATTTGGATAATACACTTCTACAGGAGGAAGCTAGATGGATCCATAGATTAAAATCTATGAACCCCAATGGACATAATGAAGGGTTCTCGTATTCAGCCTTTATCTGAGTTTTAAAAATACCATCCTGGATTTAAATAATGTAAAGATTGTATATGGATATATATATATGTATATGAAAGAAAAGAAAAAAACTTTCTAAAAAAAACGTTTAGATTCAATTGGCACGAATAAAGAAAGGAATCCCACCCCTATTAACCCCTTCGCGCCCAGCGCCGTACATGTATGGCGCTGGGGCGATGCGGGCACATGGCGCCCGCTCGCAAGTGCGGATGGGCGTCATGGCCGGCAAGTCTCTGCTGTTTCTAACAGCAGAGACTTGCCACTACTTACCGCCATCGGCGGCGTCTTTCTGGGAGTTTAGATGCTGTGATCACACGTGATCACGGCATCTAGTTGCGTCTCAACCCGGAAGCATTCGCTTCCGGGTGGTGTACAGACACCCCGTGTGGCCAATCGGGGTGTCTGTACACCATATGAAAACTGTAATCCTCGCTGGTGAGGATTACAGTTTTCAAAGTGCAATTCTTATTCTGGCCACTAGATGGCAGGCCAGGATAAGAAATGAGCAATTCTTGGATTTCTGAGTCTATAAAATCCCTGATTGCTCATAAAGAAAAAAAAAAGCCACAATATATAAGCCCATATTTGAGCTTTCAAATAGTAAAAAAAAAATTAAAAAAAAATGTTAAAAAATATATAAAAAATAAAAAAGATATAAAAGTTCAAATCACCCCCCTTTCCGTATAATTAAAAAATAAATACCTAAATAACAATAAATATAGACATCATGGGTATCACCGTGACCGAAAACGCCTGTACTTTTAAAATATAAAAAAAAAAAATTCCAATACGGCGAATTGTGTGGCGGAAAAAAGCGTCCAAATGGCGATTTGCCGTTTTTTGTCGCTTTTTTTTTCTAAAAAAAAATTAAATAAAAAGTGATCAAAAAGTTATACACACCCCAGAATGGTATCAATAAAAACTTCAGATCGTCCCGCAAAAAATGAGCTCTGTACACATAAATACCAAAAAGTTATAGGGGTCAAGATTTGACAAGGAAAAAAAAAAGGGCAACTTTCTAATTATTTTATCACTATGAAAACTATAGGAAAAACTATACATATTAGGTATTGGCGGATTCGTACTGACCAGTAGAATGAAAGTAACGGATCAGTTTTAATGCACATCGAACGCTGTAAATAAGAAACCCGTAGAACTGTAGCGGAATAGCGTTTTCTTTGCAATTTCACCCGGTTTGGAATTTTTTTCCCGCTTCCCACTACACCATATGCAATATTAAATGGTGGCGTTGGAAAGTACAACTTGTCCCGCAAAAAACAAGCCCTCATACAGCTATGTAAACAGAAAAATAAAAGAGTTATGGCTGTTTGAAGGCAGGGAGCGCAAAACGAAAATGCATAACCGAAAAAACCTCCGGGCGCGAAAGGGTTAATGACATTCCTATGGATAACAGTTATTTCTATGAAGAGAATCGGAAAGGATTGAGGGTCAGTTATAGTTATTATATCAATTTGAATAACTGATCTGGTGATGGTGCTTTTATCACCAGTCAGATTGTGAGTTAAGAACAAAGCACACATATATTTGGCATTAGATTGCTAGTTTGGAAGGTTAATAATAATACCTCCAGAAAAAGCATCTTTGTATCCACTCAGAAGCATGAGACAGGGATGATAGTATGAGACAATTTGTCATTTGTTCTTAACAGAGGTTAACCATGTAGATGTGAAGCACAACATCTAGGCAAGAATCCCTGTTATTTTTCCAAAACTGAATGTCATGGGTTAATCCCATTCATGTGATTGATGAGAGATCATGTCAGGGATCCTCATTGGGCATTCCTTCTATCAATCTCAGATTTTCTCTGTGGTTGGTCCATAGGAAAAGAAGGCAATGAATTACGTGTCAATAAATAGGGAAGGTGGGCGTCCCGCGCGCCATATACCTTTTCCCCTGACGAAGCCGCATGCTGCGGTGAAACATGTCGGGAAGGTTTAGCAGTTTTTAGCCAGTTATTTTAATCGACTATTAGTGAGAGGAGAGAGGGCATGCAGTAGGACTCGGCTGCCAGCCGGGGTCTGTAGCTAGTGGAGGAGCGGGAGGTTTGCTGATTTGTGCATGCGTTACCTGGCACATGATCGGAGTGCGGTGCGGCACTGGGTCTGCGTCTGGTTATACTCCGGGGCGTAGCTCGACACCAGAGGGTAGTAACTACTGACTGTGGTGGAGCAGGTCCCTTAGGGTACTCGAGAGAGACAGATCTCGACCCTGACAGCCTTCTCCGGCAGTACCATCTGGCTGTAGGACTGTCAGGAGAGTGTATGTTTAAGCTTGTGAGCTAACTGTCATGGTGTATACACCAAATGGTTTTTCATTGAGTATTAAAAGTGGATTACCAAGTCACTGAACGTAGCACCAATAACACATGTTATTAAAGTGTACTCCCATCATTATAATAAGGTGTCAGAACGCAAATTTACCTCTGAAACGCTCCTCCATACTTCAACTACATTTCCCTCACTCCAGCACATACCTTTGGGTATAATACTCTTTTTTAAATAATTGGACAAAATAGTGATGTCCAACAAACAACTGATAATTTTAAGTTTTCTTCAAAACGTGCATTTTTATTAATTAAATAATAAAAGTTAAGTTTCATAATAAAAAATATAAAGAAGAATTATTGGGGATCCCTAAAGGGGTTTTTTGTTAATCAAAATTATTTGATTAAATAGTATTCTGTGTACCCTTCCTACATCTAATCCTCATCTCCCTGTCAGTAGGGTACAGTAGGTGTACATTAAAGCACATACTGTACCTGTGGGTGGCTCATCTACACTACAGTAGGATGCTATGAGGAGGAAGCCATGTAATCTGCGCGTTACCTTCTCCTGACCGACCAGGAATCAGTCTGCGCTATTAACTCTTCACATGCAGGACTGGTACTGACAGTGACATCCTGCCTACTGATGTGACATTCATGATCAGGAGAGTCAGCCGGCGGCAGAGCCGTACAGTACATGAGTGTGCAGGAGAGAATGCCCACAAACCCCAATTATCAATACAGAGGCACTGACACATGGGGTACATAACACTGACACATGGGGTACATGGGGACAGCAACACAGATTGGGCTTGGCTGGTTAAGAGACTTCACAAACTGTGCATGGAACTTTGTAATAACTACTGTACATTCAGATGCATCTGGACCTGGAAAATACTGACGATCACCCAGGTATTAAGGGAGATCCTTTCTTCATCCTACCGTCTTTTCAGTCAGAAACCTTAACACCATCAACACATTAAGCGGCAGAAACACGCAGCCGAGGGAGCTGGCTCTCTCCCTCCTGATCGATTTAATTAAAATTGTTATTTTTTGTTAAAATTAGGAAATAAAAGTTACTGTACATATGTAGTACACTTTGAAATACACAGTACATACTGTACATATTGTAGAGGATCCCCCGGGGAGCCAGCCGTCCGTACAAGGAAAGGAACTACAGTATAAAACGCCATCTGCTGGTGACTACAAGTAATTACACTTTGAATTTTTGTAGCGCGATTCTGGACTCCCGATTCGATAGCAACGAATCGCGAATACAGTGTGCGCACAGGCTACTACATCTGTATGTGTGTCGTTAAAAGATATCAAGAGTGACCTCTACAGTGCCCGCCCCTTTAACAGTGACCTCCACAGCAGCCTGCCCCTGCAGCTAGGGTGGCCACTGTCTTCACACCAGAAAACCAGATGTCACCGGCCATGCCCCCAAACGTTAAGCCACACGCCCAGTCCGCATGAAGCCACGCCTCTAAACATGAGGGCCCCTGGCTCCATGAAGACACAGAGGAGAAGCTGTCTGAGCGTGAGCTACTGAAAGGGTGGACAGAGGACAGGGAACCAGAAAACCGGACGTCTGGCCACCCTAACATCAGCCTGCTTTGAGACTTCCTGTCCTCCGTGCAGCGCAGGACCTGGATGGACACAGGGATGTCCTTTTGAACACCTCACTCTCAGACAGCAGCACTGTGCAGTCTGAGCATGAGCTGCAGGGAGACAGTCACCTTCCCTCCCACCCCTGCAGCTGATAGAAGTTGATTTTTACCTTCATTTTTTCAATCCCTGTCGGCTGAGGAGTAGAAGGGTGTGAAGGGTGTGTGGCCTCACTGAGTCAGGGGCGTGGCTTAGCTGGATCTGGGGGTGGGGCTTTTAAGTCCATCTTTTGAGGGTGGCCTGAATTACAGGTCGATGCCATGGTAATTTATGAGGAAACACAGTGGGAGCAGTGGAAGAAAATATCTTTTGTTATTACTGAACGGTAAATATGTGAAATTTACATTAGGTAATGATTGATGATAGGTTAGTCTAAAACATAAGTTATATTTATGGTAACCGGAATACCCCTTTAACAGTGTCATCCACAGCGCTCTGCCCCTTTAAAGCAGACCTACAGCAGTGAAGGAAAATGATGCAGTGAAGGCTGGGTTGTTATGGAAACCTGGTATGAAACTGTGTGTGTGAAGACTAACTGCCTGCGAGCTTCTATTGGCTGATAAGGGTCATGTGACCAGGCTTCTGTTGGCTAATGCATTTTTTGGGAATATCTCCGGAATGGTACATCCTGGAGAGCTGAGACCCCATTTAAAACCTTCCCGGACACCTAATGTACCTGTGTGCCAAATTTCGTGGTTGTAGCTGCGACTGTGCGGATTCCTTTAGCGGGCATACATACATTCAGCTTTATATATTAGATGTATACTGCATGGCTACAATGCCTTCTTTTTCTGAGAGCGCTGAATTGATTTCTATCCCATACTGCGCAAAATTTCGGGGGTTACGTTCCCTTTCTCATGCGTGCTCATGGGATGTAACCAGGCGCTTTAAAAGGGTGTTCTGTTAACCATATATATAACTTATGTTTTAGACTACTTCATCATCAATAATTACATAATATAATGTCAATTTCACATATTTACCGTTCAGTAGTAATAAAAGTAATTTTCTTCCTCTGCTACCCACTGTGTTCCTCATAAATCACCATGGCATCGACCTGTAGTTCTGAGCGTTTGTTAGGTCAAGCATGCTCAGTGTGTTGCTATCAATTCTCTAGCTAAATGTAAGTGTGCTGCTGATTACTGAGTAGAGGGAGCGTGCCTGGACTGGAATATCAAGCAGCCAATGAATAAACGTCAACACTCATGAACAAGTACAAACTCACAGCAGGAAAGCTATGCATTGTGGGGATTGTAGTTTTCTGAGGGAAGATCATGAGCCATGATACTCTCAGTGTGTTGAGCCTTAGGCCTCTTTCACACGAACGGTACAGATTAGGTCTGGATGTGTTCAGGGTGCGTTCAGGAAAACTCGCACCATTTTGCAAGCAAGTTCAGTCAGTTTGGTCTGCAACATAGAACCTGATTAGAGATGAGCGATTCATCTAAAATTCGCTTTGGCGAATAATCGACGAATTTCTGACAAGATTCGTTATAATACGAATTTATTTGGTCGAATTTGCGTTAAAAAATAATCGTTGTTTTGCAAACATTCCTGCACAAATTACGAACATACAGTCAGCGTTGTTAAAAGTATGCAATATGTAAGCATTAGCGTACAAAGTGCGTACGAATCCTTAACGTACTATTGACTCGCGATTGCGTCATATGCACAAGGCTAGGCCGCAGCGTACAGTCTTTAGAGGCAGTCCATATGAGCTAGAAAAAGGTGCTAGCTATTTGGCGAAGTGCATAATTTACTAAAAAATACCATACAATAAGTAGTATAATAGGACACATTACAGTACCTGAAAAAGAATACACACAATGGGCTAAAGTGCTTGAACGTTGCTGAACCTGTAAAAACATTATTGCTAAAATACAGCAAAGACATAATTATGCAAACATTTTAGTGCAATCAATTTCACATTTGCAAGCATAATAGGCTCAGATTTACATTTGAGTCTCTCCTCGTGCCTGCTTGGCATGATAAAACACTGGAACACAGTCCAAAATTCAATTGTAATCCACGTGAGGTAATTTTGTAATCCAAACAGGTAACATGTAATCCACATGGATAATATAAAAGAGCAGCAAATAAAGAACCCTTTTTGCAAAGAAATGGGGGAGAAAGGAAAATAGGCGCGCTTAGGCGCAACTGGGAATTTTCTGCAGAATGGGGGGGGGGGGGGAGTCCTGACAAGCCATGTCCATCTGGGCGAGAGTCAACCAGGGGGCAATACAAACTAAACAAACAAAACAAGTGCCAACTAGCTCACCCATCAGGTGCAGTCCATGTTGTGGCTCCCATAGGTCGTCCAGAGGTGTCCTTTAAATCAGCCAGACTGACAGCCTGTAGAAGGGTTCCTCAGATGAGGGACCTGAAGTCCTCCTCGCTTGAACTGCTACTGAAGGACATCAGAGGACGGTCCTGCCTCCTGTAGGCCAAGCTAGCTGCCCTGGTGGAGCTCCACTGCCCTCTTCCTCCAGAAGTTGGACTTGACCGGGTCTTTGTGGTGGTCACACTGGTGAGCGCTGCAGCCACTTGCGCCTTCACTTTTCCGGATACTCCTGCCAGGACAGCAGGGGTAAGGGCTTCTGGCTGCAGCGGTTCAAGCAAGGTTGCACCCAGGGGAGAAGTGCCAGCTCCCCTGGCTGCTGCTCTCTTCATTTTCCAGGGTAGTTGGTACTGGTGGATTATAGTGGACTGGAAAGTAAACAATGATGTTGTCAGCTGACCCAGCTGAAAGGACTGTGATGGTGGTGGTGGTGGTGGCAGTCCAGGGATCAAAGGCTCCGGCTGTGGCTTCTCCCTGAAACGGAGGGTGCCATCTGGTGACTCCTGTAGGCAGTGCACGCGTCCTGTGCCTGCTGGTTACTCTGGCCAAACTTCTAGTGCTGATGCATGTACCAGGGGCTTAGATAATAAGGTAACCCCAGTAGCAAAGGGGCCTTTCAGGGATGCCATGGGGGTGTATTCCACCTGATCCCCCATGTACAGGCTGTGACGGGGTTGGGGCAGGTACAGCCGTTTCACTGACCTCTGGCCCACAAAGTACTCCTTGCCGTCCTCGTCATCCCCCAGGAAGCCAGAGCCTCGCTCCACTGAAAACCATAGGATGGTTCCCTTTCACCGCTCCAGTGTAGGGTCTCCTGGCCTCGCATAGTCCAGTACTTGGATGATCCAGTACTCCACCGCATTCTTGTTGTCCCATAGGATCTGGGCGTGGGCCGTCACTGATGCAGGCACAATGGGATTCTGCCGCATGGAAGGTGTTGTTGCTCTCCTCCTGGGCGGCGAAGAGGACGCTCCAGCCGCACGAGCCGCCTCTGCTGCACCAGCCGGCAAGGCGAATATCGAGTCAGGAGCCGGTGAGACTGTTTTGCACAATTGTGACGCTCTGATCTCTGGAGCGGGCGGTGGTTCAGGGTACTTTTACCAAACACCATCTCCCCCCACTTTGGTCACAGTTGTTTCGCCATGCAATGGTATCTTCTTCACCGCTGGCTTGAACTGGAGAGGAGGGCGGAGTAATGAGGGAGGAGTCTTCACTCCCTATACGTGAAAATAGTTAGTTCCCAGTGGGCCGGGCTGGTTTTTCCTGCTTCTGAGGGGGGTGTATCTTCACTTTCCCGCTCTTGAGGGGGCGTATCGTCATTTTCCCGCTTCGGGGGGCCGGGGAGGGCAAGAAGAATGCATATGTTGTGTATGTTGCCTACGTTGCGTTAGCCTTCAAAATTTTAAGAACATTTACGAATAATACGAAGCGAATCTGAAAAAATCCGGATTCGGAGTAGGAAAAATGGAGGATTTGATACGAATCTACGAAGCGGCGAATAGATTCGCTCATCTCTAACTCTGATTCATAATAATACCCTGAAATTGCAGATTTCATTTAACCTAGAGGAGTTAAGCCGAAAATAGATGAGAGAGAGAAAAAAAAAATCAAACTTTAGGATATTTCCTGAAGATCCTATATTAAAGGGATGTATGGCAGGAGTGTAGTCCCAGCCAGACAGGTTACATTATGTGGGAGCTAGATTACAGTGGTACGTTACAGATCCTGCAGTCTTAGCTCAGCTGGGTAACCCTCCTCAGGCATATCCAGGGGCTCGTCTGGCTGGGAAGACTTTCTGGCAATCAGTTATTACCTGTCAGGGAGCTTCTAGTTCAAAAGATTGTTTCCTGCTGAAACATAGTAATTCCTTGTCTATGATGGAGTGAAAAGCGTCTTTGTCTTCAGTTTCCTAGTGACATAGGGATTTCGTCCCCAATAAGTCTCACTTAGTCACTAAGATTGAGGGTCCATTCACAGAACCATATCTGATTTTGTGGACCACAAGTTGCAGATCCATAGGACACAGATGCCACTGCGTGCATTCTGCGTTTGCAGTTCAGAACATCCTGCCCTGTTATGGTAATGCCCATTTCTCTCCTCGACTATGACAGCACCCCTGGAGAGACCACCTCCTCCTTAGGACAGGAAACAGACATCGGCATCGCTTTAAAAGAGGGACCACCCTCATCATCTCCAGTTCTGTCTGGAGTCGGCATCGCCAGGAGTGGAGCTGCGGGGGCCCAGGCTTTTGTTGGTGGCTTGAGGGTTACCCCGTGCAGCGTAAGTCTCCTTAAGGAGCCGCTGCGGGAGACTGGGTCCCTACTCCTTCTCTTACCCCTATCTGGCTCCTTCCCGGCCTGGAGGAGGGTCTTCGGGCCTTCCTTTAGGTTGCTGCCTCCGTAGGCCATGTTCTGCATGCCGGCCGCCGCACATGTTCTTCTGGGCGGCGGCGAAAGGAAGCGCGTCACTGTGCGCCAGAAGGGGAGGAGTTTTGGCAGCGCACGCCGTTGTTAAACCCAGCCAGCTCCCTGCTCAGGCTGGCGTGCCTTCGGAGCAGGTTCTCCATCTGTGCCTCTGCTGCAAGTGATCATGGAGCAGTCCCAGCTCGCTGAGACCACCAATGAGACTCCGGTATCTGGTGGGGTAAGAGGGGTGATCCCCCTATATGGCTTGTGTATGCTGTTACTTATGGGGGTCACTGTCTATGTTCAGGTCCCTAAGGAGGCTTCTAGGAAGATCTCCAGGTCTAAAGAGAGGGCCTGTGCTGTCTCTAAGAGAAAACTTCCTTCTGCCTGGACGAAACCTGTGTGTCAGAGTTGTGTGAGCATGTTGATGGAGGACGAGGCTCCGTCCTTAATGGACAAATATTAAGCAGATGATTCGGGAAAAAGTTAAGTAGTTGGTTAGCGGTCTGCTTAAATGTCTGCCTAGTACGTCTGCTGTTGCTTCTACTGCCCCCTTCCAGTGATAGTGAGGTTTTGTCCGGTTTAGAGGAAGAATGTGCTACTTCTGCTGAATCATCTGATGAGAAATTTGCTGGAAAACCATTGTTTCAGTCGGAGGGAATCAATTCTCTGGTCAAGACGGTTCGTGTCACTATGGGGCTAGATGACCAAAGAGCGCCACAGTCCGTACAGGACTCTATGTTTGAGGGGTTAGGTCCCAGAAAGAAAAAAGTTTTTGATGTTCACAAAAATATTCAAGCGGTAATTGCTTAGGGGTTGTTCACATATCAGTTATTTGATCAGTTATTTCCATCAGTTATTGTGAGCCAAAGCCAAGTGCGGGTCAAAAACACCAAACAGGTGCAGATCTTTTCATTATACCTGATCTCTGTTTAGTGTCCACTCCTGGTTTTGGCTGACAATAACTGATGGAAATAACTGATCAAATAAATGATATGTGAACAACCCCTAAGCAATTACCGCTTGAATATTTTTGTGAACATCAAGTTTTTTATTCCTGCTTCGGTCAAACGCAAATATCCATTTGACGAAGAGGTCTCTACCTCATGGGACAAAGCCCCAAAGTTAGACCCCCCTGTGGCCAAGATGTTAAAGAAAGCTGCCCTGCCATTTGATGATATGGGTTCCCTTAAAAACCCTATGGACAAGAGAGCGGACATTTATTTAAAAAAGAATCGTGAAGCTTCTGCGGCAGCGCATAAACCAGCCATTGCTGCCACCTCTGTGGCCAGGTCCCTTAAGGAGCTTGAGGCTCATATAAAAGGAGGAACCCCTAGAGATCAGCTGTTGTCTTCATTTCTGACAAATCAGAATGCATTGAACTTTTTGGCTGACGCTTCTGCAGACTCTTTAAGATTCTCCGCTAGAGCCTCGGCTCTATCTAATTCTGCTCGTAGAGCTATCTGATTGAAGGGATGGAATGGTGATGTCAGTTCCAAGGTGAAGCTCTGTGCTATTCCCTGCCAGGCAGGGATTCTCTTTGGCCCTGTCTTAAATGATTTGTTATAGAAGGCCTCTGATAGAAAGAAGAGCTTCCCTTCCACTAGCCAGCAGGCCCCTAGGAGATCCTTCAGGCCTAGGTTTAATAGAGAGAATTTCAGAGGGAAGGATAGGTCTAAAAAGTTTTCAGGGGTGTCCAAAAAGTCTAAGGGGTTTCTTTTTTCCGGCTCAGATGCCTCTAAGAAGCAACCCCAATGACGCCAGGCCTCCTGTTGGGGGTCGTCTGTCTGTTTTTTCATCAGTGGCAGAGGATTTCCAACAGCGAGTGGATCCTTTCTGTCATCAGAGAGGGTCTAAAACTAAAGTTTCGGGCATCACCAGGAGAAAGGTTTGTTGTCACAGATTTCAGGTTAGACCCTCAAAGACAATCAGCCCTGCTCTCAGAAATAGTTTCCCTTCTAAAAAAGAGAGTGTTGTTGAGGGTTCCAAGCCAGGAGATGGGGAGGGGGTTTTACGCAACCCTTTTTCTGGTGAGGAAACCAAATGGTTCTTTTCGCACTATAATAAATCTGAAATGCTTGAATCAATGCCTGGTTTACGAGAAGTTTCATATGGAATCCATCAGGTCAACCATAAACAATCTCTTTCCCCAGTGTTTCATGGCCACATTAGATCTCAGGGATGCGTACTACCATGTCCCTATCCATCCAGATCACCAGAGTTTTTTGAGAGTTGCGATTCAGATCAAGTCAGAGATTCTACATTTTCAGTTTCAGGCCCTTTCCTTTGGTCTCTCCCAAGCTCCCAGGGTCTTTACAAAGATAGTGTCGGAGATGATGGCTCATGTCAGGGAGAAGGATGTGGTTATAGTCCCATACCTGGACGACTTCCTGCTCATCGCCCAGTCAGCCCAGACCCTCAGAGTACAGGTTTCCTGGCTAAGGGAGGTTGTACAGGACTACTACAGGCGGGGAGGTAAATTTGGAAAAATCCTGTCTGATTCCATCTCAGAGGTGCAGTTTCCTAGGGATGATTTTGGACTCCAGGGTCCAGAAGTGTCTGTCACCTCCCCAGTAGGCGCTTCTGATCAGAGAGAGGGTTCAACTGTTACTCTCTCTCCGATCAGTTTCCTTGAGGTTGGCCATGTCGATACTGGGTCTCATGACAGCTGCCATTCCAGGGGTAGAATGGGCTCAGTATCACTTGAGAACCCTTCAGCTTCAGATTCTGGAAGTGTGGGACAAGAGCCTCCATTCTCTAGACTCATTCACCCTATCCCATCAGACTGTTGTCTCTCGGGGGTGGTGGTTGGACCTTCAAAATCTGGAGAAGGGGGTTCCGTGGAACAGGGAAGATGTTCTCTCCCTGACCACGGACGCCAGCCCCTCGGGCTGGGGTGCTCACCTGGAGTCTCTTCTGCTTCAGGAAGTTTGGGACAGTTCCTCCCTGGTTCAATCCCACAATTTAAAGGAGCTGAAGGCGGTCCTGTTAGCACTTTTACAGAGTCTTCCAGTGTTGAAGGGCAGAAACGTCAGAGTATATTCCGACAATGTAACCACGGTGACTTATATCAACAGGCAGGGAGGTACCAGATCTCAGAATCTTATGGCCCTCAGCCACCAGATATTCAGTCTTGCAGAGGGTTCCATAGCTTCTCTCTCAGCTGTTAATTTAAGGGGCAGGGGCAACATAAAGGCAGACTTTCTCAGCCGCCACCGTCTTTGCCAGGGGGAGTGGTTCCTAGACCAGGAGGTTTTCAACCAGATTTCTATCCGCTGGGCAGTTCCTTCCATAGACCTGTTTGCCCCCAGATTGAACAGAAAGTTGGAGGGGTTATTTTCCCTTTCCCCGCAGGACTTCCCGTTAGCAGTAGATGCTTTCGCTAAGTCCTGGAGGAGGGGTCTTCTCTATGCCTCCCCTCTTGAAGTTATTACCAAGAGTCAAATACAATCACAGAAAAAAACGTGGTCTAAAATGGCAGGAAATTGCTCAGACCCCATATGCTGTTGTGCATATCAAACCGGGGGAGCAATTCCTGCACATGTGGTCCGCTGCTAACAGCAATCCCCAGCAAAAATGCATACAATGGAGGATGCCTGCAGCGGACCACATGTACCACAAAACAATCCTACACAAGGTAACAAATTGTGTGGATGTGGCGAACTATATAATCAAACAATCACTAGTAAAGGTGCACTGCGGCGGTAATGCAATTGACAATATATGGCTAAACCCTCACACTGATGTTAAAATGAGACTTTCTCCAATAAATTCTTATATCAAGAACATACCGGAGCCCGAGCACCGCGTCAAGGTATCTCAGAGTGGCTCGGGACTTTACGCTAACCTACCTTGCCGTATGGGCAATTGCGGAAGGAGCATATAGGTTACACACAGCAACCTACTCCTAGTTACCTCTAGCGTGAAATCACACATACAATGGGAGGAGGGAGGAGACTATGAGCCCCACCTACCAATGACTCATGTGACTCAGGCTACACAGGTGCACCAGAATGTTACCATAAGATGTAAGTAATGGTACATTCAGACCTGGAATTGCCACACCTCCAGGTATAAATGTTCAAATACAATCACAGAAAAAAACGTGGTCTAAAATGGCAGAAAATTGCTCAGACCCCATATGCTGTTGCGCATATCAAACCGGGGGAGCAATTCTTGCACGTGTGGTCCAAATGTACCATTACTTACATCTTATGGTATCATTCTGGTGCACCTGTGTAGCCTGAGTCACATGAGTCATTGGTAGGTGGGGCTCATAGTCTCCTCCCTCCTCCCATTGTATGTGTGATTTCACGCTGGAGGTAACTAGGAGTAGGTTGCTGTGTGTCGGCCTATATGCTCCTTCCGCAATTGCCCATACGGCAAGGTAGGTTAGCGTTAGGCCCAAGCCACTCCGAGATACCTTGACTCGGTGCTCGGGCTCCGGTATGTTCGTGATATAAGAATATATTGGCGAAAGTCTCATTTTAACATCAGTGTGAGGGTTTAGCCATATATTGTCAATTGCTTTACCACCACAGTGCACCTTTACTATTACCAAGAGTCCTCAAAAAGATTCAGGAAGATTGTGCCTCTGTTATAGGGATAGCCCCCTTCTGGCCGAGAAGGGTCTGGTTTTCATGGCTCCGCAGGATGTCAGTGGCTCCCCCTTGGGTGTTGCCAGAGGTTCAGGTTCTTCTCTCCCAAGGTCCGGTAGTCCACCCAGATGTATCAAGCCTTCACCTGACTGCCTGGCTATTGAGAGGAACATCCTAAAAAAATAAATAAATAAGGGGGGCTCTCTGAGGAGGTAATTTCTACCTTGTTGCTAAGTCCCAAGATGGTGACTTCAGAGATCTATTTATGGGTCTGGAGGGCATTCTTCAGGTTTGCTAATAAGCCAGTAGATGTTCTGGATTCTCCTGACATCCCTCTTATGTTGGATTTCTTACAGGAGGGGTGGGAAAAAGAAGCTCAGACCCAGCACTTTAAAAGTCCAAATTTCTGCTTTAAGTGCCCTTTTTGAGTTCAGGTGAGCCAGCCATCCCTGGTTAAGAGATTTGTTACGGCTAGATCCAAGATGTCTCTGGTTTGTAAGGTTCCTCCCTGGGATTTAAACTTAGTTCTTTCTGCCCTTATGGAAGATCCTTTTGAACTTATTGACAGGATTTCCATTAAGCTTCTTTCCCTGAAGCTTGCTTTCCTTCTGGCCATCACTTCGGCCAGAAGGGTTAGTGAAATTTCAGCTCTTTTCATTGATCCTCCTTATTTGGTGATCTCGGAGGACCGGGTTGTTATTTCTCCGGATCCTTCCTTTTTACCAAAGGTCTCATCTAGTTTCCACAGGTCTCAAAAAAGTTGTTTTGCCCTCATTTTGTGCTTCCCCAAAAAATGAGAAAGAAAGAAAATTTCATTGTTTAGATGTCAGGAGATGCTTGATTCAGTATCTCCAGGTCACTCAATCCTGGAGAGCCTCTTACTGTCTTTTGATTTTGTTTCAGGGTTCCAGGAAGGGGTCCCCTGCCTCTTCACAGTCCATTGCTAGATGGATCAGGCAGGCTATTTCTCTAGCTTACTCCTCTAGGGGTGTTGATCCTCCTGCGGGATTTGGGGCTCATTCTACTAGATCTGTTTCTGCATCTTGGGCAGAGAGAGCCTCTGCCTTGCTGGAGCAGATTTGTAAGGCTGCTAACTGGACTTCACCTCATACATTCTTTATACACTATGGGCTTCAGTTACCTTCTAATGACGGCCTTTCCTTTGGACGTAAGGTGCTCCAAGCCATGGTCCCCCCTAGTTTATTCTCGCCTAGTCTCCAGGGGTGCTGTCATAGGCGAGCAGAGAAAAATTAGATTACACTCACCGGTAAAATTAGACCTCTACAGCAGCCCGCCTCTTAACCCCTAGAGTACCAGTGCCGTACATGTATGGCGCTGGTGCGGTGCGGGGACATGACGCCCGCTCGCGGGTGCGGCAGGCGTCATGGCCGGCAAGTCTCTGCTGTTTCTAACAGCAGAGATTTGTGGCTACTTACCGCCATCGGCGGCGTCTTGCTGGGCCTTCAGATGACACGTGATCACGGCATCAAGATGCGTACGCTTCCGGGTGGTGTACAGACGCCCCGAGTGGCCAATCGTGGTGTCTGTACACCATATGAAAACTGTAATCCTCGCTGGTGAGGATTACAGTTTTCAAACTGCAATTCTTATTCTGGCCACTAGATGGCAGGCCAGCATAAGAAATGAGCAATTCTTGGATTTATCTCCATCTAGTAAATCCCTGATTGCTCATAAAGAAAAAAAAAACACAATATATTAGCTCATATTTGAGCTTTAAAATAATCACAAAAAATTAAAAAAAAATAAAAAATATATAAAATTTCAAATCACACCCCTTTCCGTATAATTAAAAAGTAAATACCTAAATAACAATAAATATAGACATCATGGGTATCACCGTGACCAAAAACGCCCGTACTTTTAAAATATAAAAAAAAAATTCCAATACGTCGAATTGAGTGGCAGAAAAAAGCGTCCAAATGTCGATTCGCTGTTTTTTGTCGCTTTTTTTTTCTAAAAAAAAATTCAATAAAAAGTGATCAAAAAGTCAAACACACCCCAGAATGGTATCAATAAAAACTTCAGATCGCCCCGCAAAAAATGAGCCCCCATACAGCTCCGTACATATAAATATCAAAAAGTTATAGGGGTCAAGATATGACAAAAAAAAAAAAAAAAAAGGCCAACTTTATAATTATTTTATCACTATCAAAACGCAGGAAAAACTATACATATTAGGTATCGCCGTATTCGTACTGACCAGTAGAATGAAAGTAACTGGTCAGTTTTAATGAACATCGAACGTTGTAAATAAGAAACCCGTAGAACTGTAGCGGAATAGCGTTTTTTTTGCAATTTCACACGATTTGGAATTTTTTCCCGCTTCCGACTACACCATATGCAATATTAAATGGTGGCGTTGGAAAGTACAACTTGTCCCGCAAAAAACAAGCCCTCATACAGCTATGTGAACAGAAAAATAAAACAGTTATGGCTGTTTGAAGGCAGGGAGCGCAAAACGAAAACGCAAAGCTGAAAAAACCTCCGGGACTGAAAGGGTTAAACAGTGACCTCTACAGCAGCCCGCCCCTTTAACAGTGACCTCTACAGCGGCCCGCCCCTTTAACAGTGACCTCTACAGCGGCCCGCCCCTTTAACAGTGACCTCTACAGCGGCCCGCCCCTTTAACAGTGACCTCTACAGCAGCCCGCCCTTTTAACAGTGACCTCTACAGCAGCTCGCCCCTTTAACAGTGACCTCTACAGCGGCCCGCCCATTTAACTGTGACATCTACAGCAGCCCGCCCCTTTAACAATGACCTCTATAGAAGCCTGCCCCTTTAACAGTGATATCTACAGCAGCCCACCCCATTAACAGTGACGTATTTGGTCAATAACAAAAGTTCATCTCAATACTTTGTTATATATCCTTTGTTGGAAAAGACAGAGGTCAAACGTTTTCTGTAAGTCTTCACAAGGTTGGCACACACTGTTGCTGATATGTTTGCCCATTCCTCCACGCAGATCTCCTCTAGAGCAGTGATGTTTTGGGGCTGTCGCTGGGCAACACGGACTTTCAATTCCCTCCAAAGGTTTTCTATGGGGTTAAGATCTGGAGACTGGCTAGGCCACTCCAGGACCATGAATTGCTTCTTATGAAGCCATTCCATTGTTGCCCTGGCAGTGTGCTTGGGATCATTGTCATGCTGAAAGACCCAGCTACGTTTCATCTTCAATGCCCTTGCTGATGGAAGGAGGTTTGCACTCAAAATTTCACGATACATGGCCCCCTTCATTCTTTTATGTACACGGATCAGTCGTCCTGGTCCCTTTGAAGAGAAACAGACCCAAAGCATGATGTTGACACCCAGCACTAGTTGTTCACTCAGCACTAGTCATAACGCATTAACTAAATGTGAAAACTCATCAAGTGTGTGTTAACTCTGCTACATGTGTGTGTGTATATATATATATATATATATACACTCACCGGCCACTTTATTAGGTACACCTGTCCAACTGCTCGTTAACACTTAATTTCTAATCAGCCAATCACATGGCGGCAACTCAGTGCATTTAGGCATGTAGACATGGTCAAGACGATCTCCTGCAGTTCAAACCGAGCATCAGTATGGGGAAGAAAGGTGATTTGAGTGCCTTTGAACGTGGCATGGTTGTTGGTGCCAGAAGGGCTGGTCTGAGTATTTCAGAAACTGCTGATCTACTGGGATTTTCACGCACAACCATCTCTAGGGTTTACAGAGAATGGGCCGAAAAAGAAAAAACATCCAGTGAGCGGCAGTTCTGTGGGCGGAAATGCCTTGTTGATGCCAGAGGTCAGAGGAGAATGGACAGACTGGTTCGAGCTGATAGAAAGGCAACAGTGACTCAAATTGCCACCCGTTACAACCAAGGTAGGCAGAAGAGCATCTCTGAACGCACAGTACGTCGAACTTTGAGGCAGATGGGCTACAGCAGCAGAAGACCACACCGGGTGCCACTCCTTTCAGCTAAGAATAGGAAACTGAGGCTACAATTTGCACAAGCTCATCGAAATTGGACAGTAGAAGATTGGAAAAACGTTGCCTGGTCTGATGAGTCTCGATTTCTGCTGCTACATTCGGATGGTAGGGTCAGAATTTGGCGTCAACAACATGAAAGCATGGATCCATCCTGCCTTATATCAACGGTTCAAGCTGGTGGTGGTGGTGTCATGGTGTGGGGAATATTTTCTTGGCACTCTTTGGGCCCCTTGGTACCAATTGAGCATCGTTGCAACGCCACAGCCTACCTGAGTATTGTTGCTGACCATGTCCATCCCTTTATGACCACAATGTACCCAACATCTGATGGCTACTTTCAGCAGGATAATGCGCCATGTCATAAAGCTGGAATCATCTCAGACTGGTTTCTTGAACATGACAATGAGTTCACTGTACTCAAATGGCCTCCACAGTCACCAGATCTCAATCCAATAGAGCATCTTTGGGATGTGGTGGAACGGGAGATTCGCATCATGGATGTGCAGCCGACAAATCTGCGGCAACTGTGTGATGCCATCATGTCAATATGGACCAAAATCTCTGAGGAATGCTTCCAGCACCTTGTTGAATCTATGCCATGAAGAATTGAGGCAGTTCTGAAGGCAAAAGGGGGTCCAACCCGTTACTAGCATGGTGTACCTAATAAAGTGGCCGGTGAGTGTATATATATATATATATATATATATATATATATATATATACAGACACACATATATACATCAATTATACTGTACATATACGTAGTACACACATATACATCATATATACTGTACATATACGTAGTACACACACATATACATCATATATACTGTACATATACGTAGATCACACACATACATCATATATACTGTACATATAGTACACACATATATACATCATATATACTGTACATATAGTACACACACATACATAATATATACTGTACATATAGTACACACACATATACATCATATATACTGTACATATAGTACACACACATATACATCATATATACTGTACATATAGTACACACCAGGGGCGTACATAGAAATTGAGGGGCCCCATAGCGAATCTCAGAACTGGGCCCCCACCAAAATATAAAGTACAATTATTGTAACTGTATATTGTGTGTGTGTATATATATATATATATATATATATATATATATATATATATATATATGGCTCTAATAGCAGCAACCCTCCTACAGACACAGAATGTCCCACCATAGACACAAATGCGTGTGTGTGTGTATATATATATATACATATATACAACAGACATTTGCATATGTGTGTATACCTGCAGTCCTATTTAAAACCACAAGTAACACTAGTGCTGATAATGTGGTAGTGTTACCTGCAGTCCTATGTAAAACCACAGATATCACTAGTGTAGATCATGTGGTAGTGTTACCTGCAGTCCTATGTAAAACCACAGGTAACACTAGTGTAGATCATGTGGTAGTGTTACCTGCAGTCCTACGTAAAACCACAGGTAACACTAGTGTAGATCATGTGGTAGTGTTACCTGCAGTCCTATGTAAAACCACAGATAACACTAGTGTAGATCATGTGGTAGTGTTACCTGTGTCCTTAGTGTGCCTCCCTGTGCCTCTTCAACGGACTCCATGCTGGTGGCGCTGTCTCCTCTTCCGTCTTCTTCTTGCCCCCACAGAACGTCCTGAAGCAGCTGCGTCAAGACATAGGAACACTGTGGGCATGGTGATGGTGACACACACAGGGACAAGGACACACAGGGACAGACACACACAGGAGGACAGACATACAGGGGGACAGACACACACACACACAGAGGGGCAGACACACACACAGAGGGGGACAGACCCCCAACCTCAAGGGCCCCATAGCCATGGCGTGGTCTGCCGCCATTGGCGGTACGCCACTGGTACACACACATACATTTACTCAGTCATACTGTAGATGTATTTCACATATATACAGATGCATTAGACAATTACACACACATATATATCACACATATGTACAGAATAAAGTACACTACACAGGCATATATACATATATGTAAACACACACATATTAAACTGACACACTTACCTTCTGTGCAGGTCTCCAGGGTAAACAGAAGAGATGGGAGGACATCTCCTCCTCAGCAGGCAGTGCAGCAGGCTGTCTTCCCCCCTTTGTCCCGACTGCTGCACTTGAATCCCCTTACAGTGGAGGAGGCTTTAGTGAGGACAGAGGAGAAGAGTGGGGGAGGGGAGCACTGTGGAGGCTTTTGATGGCAACAGCACATCTTGCTGTAGCTGATGAAAAATGGACCTCTCCTCAGCAATGCAGCCCCTGAGGACATGTTGCAGGCTGCTGCTAGAGGCTAGAGGCATCTCTTCATGGTAGGATCGGCCCTTGCTGGGGGGAGAGGGGGAAGCCAGAGCACACATCCTGCAGAGGAGAAACAGGGGAGCTGGAAGGCGGAGCCAGAAGCCCTGGCAATGTCTCTGGACTGGAGCTGTTATATTAATTGTAAAAAGGGGGTGGGGCCTTTCCTCCAATGCGGGCCCCCTTCCCCTACGGACCCCATAGCAGTTGCTTGGTCTGCCTCTATTG